>JAHCLQ010000804.1:0-222945 GCA_023678885.1 Pogostemon cablin
ATGCATTATATGTTGTTTATCCTTTCTTAACTCATAAGGAAACGAGTTCTTTATTCATTTATTCTATAAAACAAAGAGATAATAAGTCTTCTAACGTCGAATCTATCATGCATTATATGTTGTTCATTCTTTCTTAACTCATAAGGAAACGAGTTCTTTATTTAATGATTCGACTAAATGAAGAGATAATAAGTCTTTAAACGTCGAATCTATCATGAATTATATGTTGTTTATCCTTTCTTAACTCATATGGAAATGAGTTTTTATTTAAAGATTCGTTTAAAAGAAGTGTTAATGAGTATTTAGACGTCGAATCTATCATGCATTATATGTTGTTTAACCTTTTTTAACTCATAAGGAAACGAGTTCTTTATTCAATGATTCGATTAAATGAAGAGATAAGGAGTCTTTAAACGTCGAATCTATCATGCATTATATGTTGTTTATCCTTTCTTAACTATAAGGAAACGAGTTCTTTATTCAATGATTCGATTAAACGAAGAGATAATAATTATTTGAACGTCGAATCTATCATGCATTATATATTGTTTATCCTTTCTTAACTCATAAGGAAATGAGTTTTTTATTCAAATATTCGTTTAAAAGAAGTGATAATGAGTATTTAGACATCGAATCTATCATGCATTATATGTTTTTTATCCTTTCTAAACTCATAAGGAAACGAGTTCTTTATTCAATGATTCGATTAAATGAAGAGATAATAAGTCTTTAAACGTCGAATCTATCATGCATTATGTGTTGTTTATCTTTTCTTAACTCATAAAGAAATGAGTTCTTTATTCAATGATTCGATTAAACAAAGAGATAATTACTCTTTAAACGTCGAATTTATCATGCATTATATGTTGTTTATCCTTTCTTAACTCATAAAGAAGTGAGTTTTTTATTCAATGATTTGATTAAACGAAGTGATAATGAGTCTTTAGACGTCGAATCTATAATGCATTATATGTTGTTTATCCTTTCTTAACTCATAAGGAAACGAGTTCTTTATTCATTGATTCAATTAAACGAAGAGATAATAAGTCTTCTAACGTCGAATCTATCATGCATTATATGTTGTTTATCCTTTCTTAACGGTTAAGGAAACATGTTCTTTATTCAATGATTCGATTAAATGAAGAGGTAATGAGTCTTTAGACATCGAATCTATCATGCATTATATGTTGTTTATCCTTTCTTAAATCATAAAGAAACGAGTTCTTTATTCAATGATTCGATTAAATGTAGAGATAATAAGTCTTTGAACGTCGAATCTATCATGCATTATATGTTGTTTATCTTTTCTTAACTCATAAAGTAACAAGTTTTTTATTCAATGATTCGATTAAACAAAGAGATAATAACTCTTTAGACATCGAATCTATCACGCATTATATATTGTTTATCCTTTCTTAATTCATAAGGAAAGGAGTTTTTTATTCAATGATTCGTCTAAATGAAGTGATAATGAGTCTTTAGACGTCGAATCTGTCATGCATTATATATTGTTTATCCTTTCTTAACTCATAAGGAAACGAGTTCTTAATTCAATGATTCGATTAAATGAAGAGATAATAAGTCTTTAAACATCGAATCTATCATGCATTATATGTTGTTTATTTTTCTTAACTCATAAAGAAATGAGTTCTTTATTCAATGATTCGATTAAACAAAGAGATAATTACTCTTTAAACGTCGAATTTATCATGCATTATATGTTGTTTATCCTTTCTTAACTCATAAGGAAACGAGTTCTTTATTCAATGATTCGATTAAACGAAGGGATAATAAGTATTTGAACGTCGAATCTATCATGCATTATATATTGTTTATCCTTTCTTAACTCATAAGGAAAGGAGTTTTTTATTCAAATATTCGTTTAAAAGAAGTGATAATGAGTATTTAGACGTCGAATCTATCATGCATTATATGTTGTTTATCCTTTCTTAACTCATAAGGAAACGAGTTCTTTATTCAATGATTCGATTAAACGAAGAGATAATGAGTCTTTAAATGTCGAATCTATCATGCATTATATGTTGTTTATCCTTTCTTAACTCATAAGGAAACGAGTTCTTTATTCAATGATTCGATTAAATGAAGAGATAATAAGTCTTTAAACGTCGAATCTATCATGCATTATATGTTGTTTATCTTTTCTTAACTCATAAAGAAATGAGTTCTTTATTCAATGATTCGATTAAACAAAGAGATAATTACTCTTTAAACGTCGAATTTATCATGCATTATATGTTGTTTATCCTTTCTTAACTCATAAGGAAACGAGTTCTTTATTCAATGATTCGATTAAACGAAGAGATAATGAGTCTTTAGACGTCGAATCTATCATGCATTATATGTTGTTTATCCTTTCTTAACTCATAAGGAAACGAGTTCTTTATTCAATGATTCGTTTAAACGAAGAGATAATAAGTCTTTAGACGTCGAATCTATCATGCATTATATGTTGTTTATCCTTTCTTAACTCATAAGGAAACGAGTTCTTTATTCAATGATTCGATTAAACGAAGAGATAATGAGTCTTTAGACTGTCGAATCTATCATGCATTATATGTTGTTTATCCTTTCTTAACTCATAAGGAAACGAGTTCTTTATTCATTGATTCGATTAAATGAAGAGATAATAAGTCTTTAAACGTCGAATCTATCATGCATTATATGTTGTTTATCTTTTCTTAACTCATAAAGAAATGAGTTATTTATTCAATGATTCGATTAAACAAAGAGATAATTACTCTTTAGACGTCGAATTTATCATGCATTATATGTTGTTTATCCTTTCTTAACTCATAAAGAAGTGAGTTTTTTATTCAATGATTCGATTAAACGAAGTGATAATGAGTCTTTAGACGTCGAATCTATAATGCATTATATGTTGTTTATCCTTTCTTAACTCATAAGGAAACGAGTTCTTTATTCATTGATTCGATTAAACGAAGAGATAATAAGTCTTCTAACGTCGAATCTATCATGCATTATATGTTGTTTATCCTTTCTTAACTCATAAGGAAACGAGTACTTAATTCAATGATTCGATTAAATGAAGAGATAATAAGTCTTTAAACGTTAAATTTATCATGCATTATGTGTTGTTTATCTTTTCTTAACTCATAAAGAAATGAGTTCTTTATTCAATGATTCGATTAAACAAAGAGATAATTACTCTTTAAACGTCGAATTTATCATGCATTATATATTGTTTATCCTTTCTTAACTCATAAAGAAGTGAGTTTTTTATTCAACAATTTGATTAAACGAAGTGATAATAAGTCTTTAGACGACGAATCTATCATGCATTATATGTTGTTTATCCTTTCTTAACTCATAAGGAAATGAGTTTTTATTCAAAGATTCGTTTAAAATAAGTGTTAATGAGTATTTAGACGTCGAATCTATCATGCATTATATGTTGTTTAACCTTTTTTAACTCATAAGGAAATGAGTTCTTTATTCAACGATTCGATTAAATGAAGAGATAAGGAGTCTTTAAACGTCGAATCTATCATGCATTATATGTTGTTTATCCTTTCTTAACTCATAAGGAAACGAGTTCTTTATTCAATGATTCGATTAAACGAAGAGATAATAATTATTTGAACGTCGAATCTATCATGCATTATATATTGTTTATCCTTTCTTAACTCATAAGGAAATGAGTTTTTTATTCAAATATTCGTTTAAAAGAAGTGATAATGAGTATTTAGACGTCGAATCTATCATGCATTATATGTTTTTTATCCTTTCTAAACTCATAAGGAAACGAGTTCTTTATTCAATGATTCGATTAAACGAAGAGATAATGAGTCTTTAAATGTCGAATCTATCATGCATTATATGTTGTTTATCCTTTCTTAACTCATAAGGAAACGAGTTCTTTATTCAATGATTCGATTAAATGAAGAGATAATAAGTCTTTAAACGTCGAATCTATCATGCATTATGTGTTGTTTATCTTTTCTTAACTCATAAAGAAATGAGTTCTTTATTCAATGATTCGATTAAACAAAGAGATAATTACTCTTTAAACGTCGAATTTATCATGCATTATATGTTGTTTATCCTTTCTTAACTCATAAAGAAGTGAGTTTTTTATTCAATGATTTGATTAAACGAAGTGATAATGAGTCTTTAGACGTCGAATCTATAATGCATTATATGTTGTTTATCCTTTCTTAACTCATAAGGAAACGAGTTCTTTATTCATTGATTCTATTAAACGAAGAGATAATAAGTCTTCTAACGTCGAATCTATCATGCATTATATGTTGTTTATCCTTTCTTAACTCATAAAGAAACGAGTTCTTTATTTAATGATTCGATTAAACGAAGAGATAATTAGTCTTTGAACGTCGAATCTATCATGCATTATATGTTGTTTATCATTTCTTAACTCATAAAGAAATGAGTTTTTTATTCAATGATTCGATTAAACGAAGAGATAATGAGTCTTTAAACGTCGAATCTATCATGCATTATATATTGTTTATCCTTTCTTAACTCATATGGAAAGGAGTTTTTTATTCAACAATTCGATTAAACGAAGTGATAATAAGTCTTTAGACGACGAATCTATCATGCATTATACGTTGTTTATCCTTTCTTAACTCATAAGAAAACGAGTTCTTTATTTAATGATTCGATTAAATGAAGAGATAATAAGTCTTTAAACATCGAATCTATCATGCATTATATGTTGTTTATCCTTTCTTAACTCATTAAAAAATAAGTTCTTTATTCAATGATTCGATTAAACGAAGAGATAATAAGTATTTGAACGTCGAAGCTATCATGCATTATATATTGTTTATCCTTTCTTAACTCATAAGAAAATGAGTTTTTTATTCAAAGATTCGTTTAAAAGAAGTGTTAATGAGTATATAGACGTCGAATCTATCGTGCATTATATGTTGTTTAACCTTTTTAACTCATAAGGAAATGAGTTCTCTATTCAATGATTCGATTAAATGAAGAGATAAGGAGTCTTTAAACGTCGAATCTATCATGCATTATATGTTGTTTATTCTTTCTTAACTCATAAGGAAACGTGTTCTTTATTCAATGATTTGATTAAACTAAGAGATAATAAGTATTTGAACGTCGAATCTATCATGCATTATATATTGTTTATCCTTTCTTAACTCATAAGGAAAGGAGTTTTTTATTCAAATATTCGTTTAAAAGAAGTGATAATGAGTATTTAGACGTCGAATCTATCATGCATTATATGTTTTTTATCCTTTCTAAACTAATAAGGAAACGAGTTCTTTATTCAATGATTCGATTAAACGAAGAGATAATGAGTCTTTAAATGTTGAATCTATCATGCATTATATGTTGTTTATCCTTTCTTAACTCATAAGGAAACGAGTTTTTTATTCAATGATTCGATTAAATGAAGAGATAATAAGTCTTTAAACGCCGAATCTATCATGCATTATGTGTTGTTTATCTATTCTTATCTCATAAAGACATGAGTTCTTTATTCAATGATTCGATTAAACAAAGAGATAATGAGTCATTGGACTTTGAATCTATCATGCATTATATATTGTTTATCCTTTCTTAACTCATATGGAAAGGAGTTTTTTATTCAACAATTCGATTAAACGAAGTGATTATAAGTCTTTAGACGACGAATCTATCATGCATTATACGTTGTTTATCCTTTCTTAACTCATAAGAAAACGAGTTCTTATTTAATGATTCGATTAAATGAAGAGATAATAAGTCTTTAAACATCGAATCTATCATGCATTATATGTTGTTTATCCTTTCTTAACTCATTAAAAAATAAGTTCTTTATTCAATGATTCGATTAAACGAAGAGATAATAAGTATTTGAACGTCGAATCTATCATGCATTATATATTGTTTATCCTTTCTTAACTCATAAGAAAATGAGTTTTTTATTCAAAGATTCGTTTAAAAGAAGTGTTAATGAGTATTTAGACGTCGAATCTATCGTGCATTATATGTTGTTTAACCTTTTTAACTCATAAGGAAACGAGTTCTTTATTCAATGATTCGATTAAATGAAGAGATAAGGAGTCTTTAAACGTCGAATCTATCATGCATTATATGTTGTTTATCCTTTCTTAACTATAAGGAAATGAGTTCTTTATTCAATGATTCGATTAAACGAAGAGATAATAATTATTTGAACGTCGAATCTATCATGCATTATATATTGTTTATCCTTTTTTAACTCATAAGGAAATGAGTTTTTTATTCAAATATTCGTTTAAAAGAAGTGATAATGAGTATTTAGACGTCGAATCTATCATGCATTATATGTTTTTTATCCTTTCTAAACTCATAAGGAAACGAGTTCTTTATTCAATGATTCGATTAAATGAAGAGATAATAAGTCTTTAAACGTCTAATCTATCATGCATTATGTGTTGTTTATCTTTTCTTAACTCATAAAGAAATGAGTTCTTTATTCAATGATTCGATTAAACAAAGAGATAATTACTCTTTAAACGTCGAATTTATCATGCATTATATGTTGTTTATCCTTTCTTAACTCATAAAGAAGTGAGTTTTTTATTCAATGATTTGATTAAACGAAGTGATAATGAGTCTTTAGACGTCGAATCTATAATGCATTATATGTTGTTTATCCTTTCTTAACTCATAAGGAAACGAGTTCTTTATTCATTGATTCAATTAAACGAAGAGATAATAAGTCTTCTAACGTCGAATCTATCATGCATTATATGTTGTTTATCCTTTCTTAACGGTTAAGGAAACATGTTCTTTATTCAATGATTCGATTAAATGAAGAGATAATGAGTCTTTAGACATCGAATCTATCATGCATTATATGTTGTTTATCCTTTCTTAAATCATAAAGAAACGAGTTCTTTATTCAATGATTCGATTAAATGTAGAGATAATAAGTCTTTGAACGTCGAATCTATCATGCATTATATGTTGTTTATCTTTTCTTAACTCATAAAGTAACGAGTTTTTTATTCAATGATTCGATTAAACAAAGAGATAATAACTCTTTAGACATCGAATCTATCACGCATTATATATTGTTTATCCTTTCTTAATTCATAAGGAAAGGAGTTTTTTATTCAATGATTCATCTAAATGAAGTGATAATGAGTCTTTAGACGTCGAATCTGCCATGCATTATATGTTGTTTATCCTTTCTTAACTCATAAGGAAACGAGTTCTTAATTCAATGATTCGATTAAATGAAGAGATAATAAGTCTTTAAACATCGAATCTATCATGCATTATATGTTGTTTATTTTTTCTTAACTCATAAAGAAATGAGTTCTTTATTCAATGATTCGATTAAACAAAGAGATAATTACTCTTTAAACGTCGAATTTATCATGCATTATATGTTGTTTATCCTTTCTTAACTCATAAGGAAACGAGTTCTTTATTCAATGATTCGATTAAACGAAGAGATAATAAGTATTTGAACGTCGAATCTATCATGCATTATATATTGTTTATCCTTTCTTAACTCATAAGGAAAGGAGTTTTTTATTCAAATATTTGTTTAAAAGAAGTGATAATGAGTATTTAGACGTCGAATCTATCATGCATTATATGTTGTTTATCCTTTCTAAACTCATAAGGAAACGAGTTCTTTATACAATGATTCGATTAAACGAAGAGATAATGAGTCTTTAAATGTCGAATCTATCATGCATTATATGTTGTTTATCCTTTCTTAACTCATAAGGAAACGAGTTCTTTATTCAATGATTCGATTAAATGAAGAGATAATAAGTCTTTAAACGTCGAATCTATCATGCATTATGTGTTGTTTATCTTTTCTTAACTCATAAAGAAATGAGTTCTTTATTCAATGATTCGATTAAACAAAGAGATAATTACTCTTTAAACGTCGAATTTATCATGCATTATATGTTGTTTATCCTTTCTTAACTCATAAAGAAGTGAGTTTTTTATTCAATGATTTGATTAAACGAAGTGATAATGAGTCTTTAGACGTCGAATCTATAATGCATTATATGTTGTTTATCCTCTCTTAACTCATAAGGAAACGAGTTCTTTATTCATTGATTCTATTAAACGAAGAGATAATAAGTCTTCTAACGTCGAATCTATCATGCATTATATGTTGTTTATCATTTCTTAACGGTTAAGGAAACATGTTCTTTATTCAATGATTCGATTAAACGAAGAGATAATGAGTCTTTAGACATCGAATCTATCATGTATTATATGTTGTTTATCCTTTCTTAAATCATAAAAAAACGAGTTCTTTATTCATTGATTCAATTAAATGAAGAGATAATATGTCTTTGAACGTCGAATCTATCATGCATTATATGTTGTTTATCTTTTCTTAACTCATAAAGTAATGAGTTTTTTATTCAATGATTCGATTAAACAAAGAGATAATAACTCTTTAGACATCGAATCTATCATGTATTATATATTGTTTATCCTTTCTTAATTAATAAGGAAACGAGTTTTTTATTCAATGATTCGTCTAAATGAAGTGATAATGAGTCTTTAGACGTCGAATCTGTCATGCATTATATGCTGTTTATCCTTTCTTAACTCATAAGGAAACGAGTTCTTAATTCAATGATTCGATTAAATGAAGAGATAATAAGTCTTTAAACGTTGAATCTATCATGCATTATATGTTGTTTATCTTTTCTTAACTCATAAAGAAATGAGTTCTTTATTCAATGATTCGATTACACAAAGAGATAATTACTCTTTAAACGTCGAATTTATCATGCATTATATGTTGTTTATCCTTTCTTAACTCATAAAGAAGTGAGTTTTTTATTCAATGATTTGATTAAACGAAGTGATAATGAGTCTTTAGACGTCGAATCTATAATGCATTATATGTTGTTTATCCTTTCTTAACTCATAAGGAAACGAGTTCTTTATTCATTTATTCTATTAAACAAAGAGATAATAAGTCTTCTAACGTCGAATCTATCATGCATTATATGTTGTTCATTCTTTCTTAACTCATAAGGAAACGAGTTCTTTATTTAATGATTCGACTAAATGAAGAGATAATAAGTCTTTAAACGTCGAATCTATCATGAATTATATGTTGTTTATCCTTTCTTAACTCATATGGAAATGAGTTTTTATTTAAAGATTCGTTTAAAAGAAGTGTTAATGAGTATTTAGACGTCGAATCTATCATGCATTATATGTTGTTTAACCTTTTTTAACTCATAAGGAAACGAGTTCTTTATTCAATGATTCGATTAAATGAAGAGATAAGGAGTCTTTAAACGTCGAATCTATCATGCATTATATGTTGTTTATCCTTTCTTAACTATAAGGAAACGAGTTCTTTATTCAATGATTCGATTAAACGAAGAGATAATAATTATTTGAACGTCGAATCTATCATGCATTATATATTGTTTATCCTTTCTTAACTCATAAGGAAATGAGTTTTTTATTCAAATATTCGTTTAAAAGAAGTGATAATGAGTATTTAGACATCGAATCTATCATGCATTATATGTTTTTTATCCTTTCTAAACTCATAAGGAAACGAGTTCTTTATTCAATGATTCGATTAAATGAAGAGATAATAAGTCTTTAAACGTCGAATCTATCATGCATTATGTGTTGTTTATCTTTTCTTAACTCATAAAGAAATGAGTTCTTTATTCAATGATTCGATTAAACAAAGAGATAATTACTCTTTAAACGTCGAATTTATCATGCATTATATGTTGTTTATCCTTTCTTAACTCATAAAGAAGTGAGTTTTTTATTCAATGATTTGATTAAACGAAGTGATAATGAGTCTTTAGACGTCGAATCTATAATGCATTATATGTTGTTTATCCTTTCTTAACTCATAAGGAAACGAGTTCTTTATTCATTGATTCAATTAAACGAAGAGATAATAAGTCTTCTAACGTCGAATCTATCATGCATTATATGTTGTTTATCCTTTCTTAACGGTTAAGGAAACATGTTCTTTATTCAATGATTCGATTAAATGAAGAGATAATGAGTCTTTAGACATCGAATCTATCATGCATTATATGTTGTTTATCCTTTCTTAAATCATAAAGAAACGAGTTCTTTATTCAATGATTCGATTAAATGTAGAGATAATAAGTCTTTGAACGTCGAATCTATCATGCATTATATGTTGTTTATCTTTTCTTAACTCATAAAGTAACAAGTTTTTTATTCAATGATTCGATTAAACAAAGAGATAATAACTCTTTAGACATCGAATCTATCACGCATTATATATTGTTTATCCTTTCTTAATTCATAAGGAAAGGAGTTTTTTATTCAATGATTCGTCTAAATGAAGTGATAATGAGTCTTTAGACGTCGAATCTGTCATGCATTATATATTGTTTATCCTTTCTTAACTCATAAGGAAACGAGTTCTTAATTCAATGATTCGATTAAATGAAGAGATAATAAGTCTTTAAACGTCGAATCTATCATGCATTATATGTTGTTTATCTTTTCTTAACTCATAAAGAAATGAGTTCTTTATTCAATGATTCGATTAAACAAAGAGATAATTACTCTTTAAACGTCGAATTTATCATGCATTATATGTTGTTTATCCTTTCTTAACTCATAAGGAAACGAGTTCTTTATTCAATGATTCGATTAAACGAAGAGATAATAAGTATTTGAACGTCGAATCTATCATGCATTATATATTGTTTATCCTTTCTTAACTCATAAGGAAAGGAGTTTTTTATTCAAATATTCGTTTAAAAGAAGTGATAATGAGTATTTAGACGTCGAATCTATCATGCATTATATGTTGTTTATCCTTTCTAAACTCATAAGGAAACGAGTTCTTTATTCAATGATTCGATTAAACGAAGAGATAATGAGTCTTTAAATGTCGAATCTATCATGCATTATATGTTGTTTATCCTTTCTTAACTCATAAGGAAACGAGTTCTTTATTCAATGATTCGATTAAATGAAGAGATAAAAGTCTTTAAACGTCGAATCTATCATGCACTATATGTTGTTTATCTTTTCTTAACTCATAAAGAAATGAGTTCTTTGTTCAATGATTCGATTAAACAAAGAGATAATTACTCTTTAAACTCCGAATTTATCATGCATTATATGTTGTTTATCCTTTCTTAACTCATAAGGAAAGAGTTCTTTATTCAATGATTCGATTAAACGAAGAGATAATTAGTATTCGAACGTCGAATCTATCATGCATTATATATTGTTTATCCTTTCTTAACTCATAAGGAAAGGAGTTTTTTATTCAAATATTCGTTTAAAAGAAGTGATAATTAGTATTTAGACGTCGAATCTATATACATTATATGTTGTTTATCCTTTCTAAATTCATAAGGAAACGAGTTCTTTATTCAATGATTCGATTAAACGAAGAGATAATAAGTCTTTAAATGTCGAATCTATCGTGCATTATATGTTGTTTATCCTTTCTTAACTCATAAGGAAACGAGTTCCTTATTCAGTGATTCGATTAAATGAAGAGATAATAAGTCTTTAAACGTCGAATCTATCATGCATTATGTGTTGTTTATCGTTTCTTAACTCATAAAGAAATGAGTTCTTAATTCAATGATTCGATTAAACAAAGAGATAATTACTCTTTAAACGTCGAATTTATCATGCATTATATGTTGTTTATCCTTTCTTAACTCATAAAGAAGTGAGTTTTTTATTCAATGATTTGATTAAACGAAGTGATAATGAGTCTTTAGACGTCGAATCTATAATGCATTATATGTTGTTTATCATTTCTTAACTCATAAGGAAACGAGTTCTTTATTCATTGATTCTATTAAACGAAGATAAAATAAGTCTTCTAACGTCGAATCTATCATGCATTATAGGGTGTTTATCCTTTCTTAACTCATAAGGAAACGAGTACTTAATTCAATGATTCGATTAAATGAAGAGATAATAAGTCTTTAAACGTTAAATTTATCATGCATTATGTGTTGTTTATCTTTTCTTAACTCATAAAGAAGTGAGTTTTTTATTCAATGATTCGATTAAACGAAGTGATAATGAGTCTTTAGACGTCGAATCTATCATGCATTATATGTTGTTTATCCTTTCTTAACTCATAAGGAAACGAGTTCTTTATTCAATTATTCTATTAAACGAAGAGATAATAAGTCTTTAACGTCGAATCTATCATGCATTATATGTTGTTTATCCTTTCTTAACTCATAAGGAAACGAGTTCTTTATTCAATGATTCGATTAAATGAAGAGATAATAAGTCTTTAGACGTCGAATCTATCATGCATTATATGTTGTTTATCCTTTCTTAACTCATAAGGAAATGAGTTCTTTATTCAAAGATTCGATTAAAAGAAGAGATAATGAGTCTTTAGAACGTCGAATCTATCATGCATTATATGTTGTTTATCCTTTCTTAACTCATAAGGAAACGAGTTCTTTATTCAATGATTCGATTAAACGAAGAGATAATAATTATTTGAACGTCGAATCTATCATGCATTATATATTGTTTATCCTTTCTTAACTCTTAAGGAAATGAGTTTTTTATTCAAATATTCGTTTAAAAGAAGTGATAATGAGTATTTAGACGTCTATCTATCATGCATTATATGTTTTTTATCCTTTCTAAACTCATAAGGAAACGAGTTCTTTATTCAATGATTCGATTAAACGAAGAGATAATGAGTCTTTAAATGTCGAATCTATCATGCATTATATGTTGTTTATCCTTTCTTAACACATAAGGAAACGAGTTCTTTATTCAATGATTCGTTTAAATGAAGAGATAATAAGTCTTTAAACGTCGAATCTATCATGCATTATGTGTTGTTTATCTTTTCTTAACTCATAAAGAAATGAGTTCTTTATTCAATGATTCGATTAAACAAAGAGATAATTACTCTTTAAACGTCGAATTTATCATGCATTATGTGTTGTTTATCCTTTCTTAACTCATAAAGAAGTGAGTTTTTTATTCAATGATTTGATTAAACGAAGTGATAATGAGTCTTTAGACGTCGAATCTATAATGCATTATATGTTGTTTATCCTTTCTTAACTCATAAGGAAACGAGTTCTTTATTCATTGATTCTATTAAACGAAGAGATAATAAGTCTTCTAACGTCGAATCTATCATGCATTATATATTGTTTATCCTTTCTTAACTCATAAAGAAAAGAGTTCTTTATTTAATGATTCGATTAAACGAAGAGATAATTAGTCTTTGAACGTCAAATCTATCATGCATTATATGTTGTTTATCATTTCTTAACTCATAAAGAAAAGAGTTTTTTATTCAATGATTCGATTAAACAAAGAGATAATAAGTCTTTAGACGTTGAATCTATCATGCATTATATATTGTTTATCCTTTCTTAACTCATATGGAAAGGAGTTTTTTATTCAACAATTCGATTAAACGAAGTGATAATAAGTCTTTAGACGACGAATCTATCATGCATTATACGTTGTTTATCCTTTCTTAACTCATAAGAAAACGAGTTCTTTATTTAATGATTCGATTAAATGAAGAGATAATAAGTCTTTAAACATCGAATCTATCATGCATTATATGTTGTTTATCCTTTCTTAACTCATTAAAAAATAAGTTCTTTATTCAATGATTCGATTAAACGAAGAGATAATAAGTATTTGAACGTCGAATCTATCATGCATTATATATTGTTTATCCTTTCTTAACTCATAAGAAAATGAGTTTTTTATTAAAAGATTCGTTTAAAAGAAGTGTTAATGAGTATTTAGACGTCGAATCTATCGTGCATTATATGTTGTTTAACCTTTTTAACTCATAAGGAAATGAGTTCTCTATTCAATGATTCGATTAAATGAAGAGATAAGGAGTCTTTAAACGTCGAATCTATCATGCATTATATGTTGTTTATTCTTTCTTAACTCATAAGGAAACGTGTTCTTTATTCAATGATTCGATTAAACTAAGAGATAATAAGTATTTGAACGTCGAATCTATCATGCATTATATATTGTTTATCCTTTCTTAACTCATAAGGAAAGGAGTTTTTTATTCAAATATTCGTTTAAAAGAAGTGATAATGAGTATTTAGACGTCGAATCTATCATGCATTATATGTTTTTTATCCTTTCTAAACTCATAAGGAAACGAGTTCTTTATTCAATGATTCGATTAAACGAAGAGATAATGAGTCTTTAAATGTTGAATCTATCATGCATTATATGTTGTTTATCCTTTCTTAACTCATAAGGAAACGAGTTTTTTATTCAATGATTCGATTAAATGAAGAGATAATAAGTCTTTAAACGCCGAATCTATCATGCATTATGTGTTGTTTATCTATTCTTATCTCATAAAGACATGAGTTCTTTATTCAATGATTCGATTAAACAAAGAGATAATGAGTCATTGGACTTTGAATCTATCATGCATTATATATTGTTTATCCTTTCTTAACTCATATGGAAAGGAGTTTTTTATTCAACAATTCGATTAAACGAAGTGATTATAAGTCTTTAGACGACGAATCTATCATGCATTATACGTTGTTTATCCTTTCTTAACTCATAAGAAAACGAGTTCTTTATTTAATGATTCGATTAAATGAAGAGATAATAAGTCTTTAAACATCGAATCTATCATGCATTATATGTTGTTTATCCTTTCTTAACTCATTAAAAAATAAGTTCTTTATTCAATGATTCGATTAAACGAAGAGATAATAAGTATTTGAACGTCGAATCTATCATGCATTATATATTGTTTATCCTTTCTTAACTCATAAGAAAATGAGTTTTTTATTCAAAGATTCGTTTAAAAGAAGTGTTAATGAGTATTTAGACGTCGAATCTATCGTGCATTATATGTTGTTTAACCTTTTTAACTCATAAGGAAATGAGTTCTCTATTCAATGATTCGATTAAATGAAGAGATAAGGAGTCTTTAAACGTCGAATCTATCATGCATTATATGTTGTTTATTATTTCTTAACTCATAAGGAAACGTGTTCTTTATTCAATGATTTGATTAAACTAAGAGATAATAAGTATTTGAACGTCGAATCTATCATGCATTATATATTGTTTATCCTTTCTTAACTCATAAGGAAAGGAGTTTTTTATTCAAATATTCGTTTAAAAGAAGTGATAATGAGTATTTAGACGTCGAATCTATCATGCATTATATGTTTTTTATCCTTTCTAAACTCATAAGGAAACGAGTTCTTTATTCAATGATTCGATTAAACGAAGAGATAATGAGTCTTTAAATGTTGAATCTATCATGCATTATATGTTGTTTATCCTTTCTTAACTCATAAGGAAACGAGTTTTTTATTCAATGATTCGATTAAATGAAGAGATAATAAGTCTTTAAACGCCGAATCTATCATGCATTATGTGTTGTTTATCTATTCTTATCTCATAAAGACATGAGTTCTTTATTCAATGATTCGATTAAACAAAGAGATAATGAGTCATTGGACTTTGAATCTATCATGCATTATATATTGTTTATCCTTTCTTAACTCATATGGAAAGGAGTTTTTTATTCAACAATTCGATTAAACGAAGTGATTATAAGTCTTTAGACGATGAATCTATCATGCATTATACGTTGTTTATTCTTTCTTAACTCATAAGGAAAGGAGTTATTTATTTAATGATTCGATTAAATGAAGAGATAAAAAGTCTTTAAACGTCGAATCTATCATGCATTATATGTTGTTTATCCTTTCTTAACTCATAAAGAAATGAGTTCTTTATTCAATGATTCAATTAAACGAAGAGATAATAAGTATTTGAACGTCGAATCTATCATGCATTATATATTATTTATTCTTTCTTAACTCATAAGGAAATGAGTTTTTATTCAAAGATTCGTTTAAAAGAAGTGTTAATGAGTATTTAGACGTCGAATCTATCATGCATTATATGTTGTTTAACCTTTTTTAACTCATAAGGAAACGAGTTCTTTATTCAATGATTCGATTAAATGAAGAGATAAGGAGTCTTTAAACGTCGAATCTATCATGCATTATATGTTGTTTATCCTTTCTTAACTCATAAGGAAACGAGTTCTTTATTCAATGATTCGATTAAATGAAGAGATAATAAGTCTTTAAACGCCGAATCTATCATGCATTATGTGTTGTTTATCTTTTCTTAACTCATAAAGAAATGAGTTCTTTGTTCAATGATTCGATTAAACAAATAGATAATTACTCTTTAAACGTCGAATTTATCATGCATTATATGTTGTTTATCCTTTCTTAACTCATAAAGAAGTGAGTTTTTTATTCAATGATTTGATTAAATGAAGTGATAATGAGTCTTTAGACGTCGAATCTATAATGAATTATATGTTGTTTATCCTTTCTTAACTCATAAGGAAACGAGTTCTTTATTCATTGATTCTATTAAACGAAGAGATAATAAGTCTTCTAACGTCGAATCTATCATGCATTATATGTTATTTATGTTGGCACTTGGATCATTTGGTTAACGTAACCTGTTAGGGACTCATACGTTTCTAATATCAGCGGAAGCAATAAATCATAGAAACGATTACCGTTCACCAGGGTATGTTGACGAAAGATGATTCTCGCTGGCAGACTATGCAGTCCCACGAAAATAGCCATATCTTCCTCGTCTGATGTCGGAATTGAATGATCTTTGTACTCAAACAATCCTCTCTTCAACGGCTTTCCGTCAGTATATTGATCATCAAATTCTGAGTATTGTACTAATTTATACAAATTTCGTAAGATCGCAGACAGCAGCAGCAAACTACCTTCTGATCTTCTGCTGTATGTCCCAAGTCCAATCTCGACGTCGTGTGGGCGACGATCTACGAGACCTCCTCAATCTGCTCTCAACCCTCATCACACGTGAATAATGAATTAGATTAGGGTTTAGATAAGCTGAGGTGACTTATATACATGGGCTACAGCAGGGACCAGGAGGAGAAATTGGGTTGGGCCTCCATTGGGCTTAAGTATCCAAGCTTAGCCCAAAGCTTATACTTAAGTCCAATAATAATAATATATTCCACTAAAATATTATTAGTGCACTGCCTTTCCAATCCCAAAATTACATTTTGGGCTCCTTCTTATTATGAGCCCGTTAGTCTCCCCATGTTTAAGATATACAATGTCCATTAATTAATTTAAGTTACTGACAACTCAATTAATTAATATCTCATCCAAGAGTAGTACCACTCAACCTCATTATCATGCCGGAATAAATTCCACCTGCAGGATTTACATGATAATCCTTATGAGCTCCTCAAGGGGACATCATCAACCTATGACGGACACGGATTCCTTCTACAATCAACAGCACACCATAGAGACAACACTACTTCCCAACTCATCGAGTTTGTTGATTTAATTACATGTAAATCTCACCCATTGATGAATCAAAGAAATACATACTGCCCTACGTGTCGAGGTTATTATATAGGGATTAAGAGCACGAACTTCCATAATAATTGAGATCAAGTTCTCCTATAAGTCAGTATAAGTCGAACGATCTCAAGTGGTCCTGCTCAATACACACAAGTGCACTAATGTGATTCTATAGCCAAGACAAGCTAATACCAAACCACACTACAACCATCCCGATAGAGAGTCCCCGTCTATCTCGGTTGTGAGCATCTGTTTATACTTTATAAGATGCAATTATTTGATCATATGATTCTCATTTCAAATTAATTGTTATAACATTGTTCATACAAAAAGCTAGACTTTTAGTATACAATCCAACAATCTCCCAATTATACTAAAAGACTATGCTGTCATGTCTTCTGCCATACACTGATTTCCACTCCCACTACACGACCATCAAAAGCTCTCGCCTTAAGGTCCTTGTAAATGGATTTACTAGGTTATCATCCGATGAAATCTAGGTTACAATAACCTTCCCCTCATCATACGATTTCTCGTAACAGGTGGTACTCGTGCTCCATGTGTTTAATTTCCTTATGGACTTGTGATTCCTTCAAGTTTGCAACTGCACCAATATCATCAATATAAATTGTGATAACCTTGGGTAAACTTAGAATCACACCAAAGTCCATCATGAAGTTTCTAGAGACATACAGATACTTTGGCTGCCTCATGGGTCCAATTTATCATCTTTCCATGATGGAATCCGGAGTCTGAAATATATTTCTATATAACACTCCTCCATATTATGACTCTACTTCCTAAAATTAAACGCATAACCTTTGAGGTGGATTTACTGCGGTCCCTATCTGATTTGAAAAATCTGAATCTATGTAACCCATAAGAATCAGTGAATCTGTTCGGTAAGCCCACACATAGTTTCTAGTCCTTTTCAGGTGCATAAGTATATGTCTTACCACAGTTCATCATTCTTGTTCCGGGTTACGTTGATACCCACTGTTCATTCCATCGGCAAAACAGATATCCAATCTCGTGCATAGCATTCCTTAGATTAAGCTTCCTCATTTGCCGAAGCATAAGTTTCATCTTCTTTATCTACTTTTGTGTCACAAGACACATTCACTTAGATAAATTCACATGCTAAACGAGTAAGGATCGTATCATTATATGAAACTTGAGATAAGCATAACATCCTTTCTTGTGATCCGTATTACCGTGATCAAAAGGATATTTTTGCTCTTCTTAAGTCCTTCATCTCATACCGCTTTATCAACCATACCCATACGCCCGACAATACTCTTTCATTGTCTCCAATGAGCAAGATACTATCTACGTATAGTACAAGAAATACCACCACGTTTCCATCACTCTTTTCAATACACAAGACCCATCCGATCATTGATTAGTTCCATGTCACTGGATTACCTCATCAAAACGGATGTTTCATGATCTTGAAGCTTGCTTTAGTCCATGAATGGACACTTTTAAGCTTACTATCACAATGCTCTTAGCTCTTTGCAATGAATCACTCTGGTTGCTTCACATAGATGTTTCCCTTAAGACTTCCAATCAGGAAAGCTGTCTCTGCATCTATTTGCTATCCCTCATATTTCATATGAGTAGCAACAAATAAAAGAGTCCGGATCAACTTAGGCATAGCTACCGGCGAACAGGTTTTCTCATAATCGAACCCTTTCTTTCTGAGTATACCTTTTCGCAACAAGCTTGCTTTCAAGGTTTTCACCTTATTCTATGATCCTCTTTTATTTTTTTCATGCCCGCTTCCAATGGCTTTTACTCCATTTAGCGGTTCAACAAGCATCTAGACCTAATTTAAAATCCATCGATTCTATTTTAATATTCATTGCACTTTGCTAGAATTTGACATTTCTAACTTGTAGTGCTTCGTCGTATCTGTGGGTCTATTTCATGTTTGCTAGGGACCAAGTCTCACGACTCTCCCAAAATATGTATCTAACAGGTTGTCGAACATCCCTATCACTACGACAAGGCATTACATGCAATTGTGTATCAGACGTGACATGCGTTGCAGTTTACCTTGTGGTATATCCTCTTGCATAATTGGTACTAATACTTTGTGTTTTTCCCTCTCACTTCCTATAGAACAATTTATACATGGGTTTATGATTTAATACATAGTCTTTTTCCAAAAATCTAGTGTTTGTGTTAACAATCACCCTTCGATCTTTTGGACTAAATAAATCACCCTTCATTTTTCTAGGATATCCCACAGACAAACAAACATTCATACGAATTACTGTTTCTTGGGCATACCCATAAAATGAATTTAGTAATTCCAAATAATTCATCATCCATCTAATCATTTCCATAAGAGTGCTACACCTTCTATCCGCCACACCATTCAGCTGGGGTATGCCCGGTGTAAACAATTTGAGATTTAATCTCAACCTCTGATTAATAGCTCCTAATTATCCTAAGAGGTTCTCGCCATACGATTAATCCGTAATGACTTAATATATTTTCCATGACGCTTCACTGTACCAGCCTTGCAATTCTTGAATTAATCAAAGAACTTAGACATGCAGTGCATCAAATAATTATATCGGTATCTAGAATAATCATCGATTGACGAATATTCATAACCACCTCTCGTCCGAATAATCTTAGGATCGCTTAAATCAGAATGAACTAATTCCAGCATATATGTCTTTGGCTCTACTCCCCATTGCCTTGAAAAGCAATTAATCATTTTTATTTCCAAGTAAGACTCGCAAGCCCGATAGTTTCCACTTCAGATAAACCTTACGGTCCATCTGCTATCAACTTTTGAATCCTACTCAAGTAAAATGATGTAGTCTTAGACGCCAAATGCATGTTTAGTTCATCTCTGAAGGTTACTTTCTCTTACTATGATCAGAAGATGCATTATTAATTACTATTTGTTGCATCTGTGGAATATACATGATTTAAGAGTATACAAATTTTCCATCAACGTACCATAATAGATTACAACTCTATCCTTCATTATAATGACCATGTCATTTAAATGAAATGGAGTATCCATCTATTAATGCATAGAAACCGAAATCAAATTCTTTATATGAAAACGTACGTAAAGATAATTTCACAAAATCAAACGTCTACTCATATCATTAGATAAATAAACAACCCCCACTGCAATAGCCACCACTCTTGTAGTTTTACCCATGTCTATAATAATCTTATCCTCACTTAGTAATAAACATTCAGTGATTCCAGTATCTACACACTTCGTGTCAGTAGATGCCATCACTAATCATGTTTAAATAACTAGCAAGTAAGATTCTATCCTTGTTCACTCCTTTTATGAAATTGGATTTCTTTTACCACATGTTTTGTCAGAAGTTTCCTACCATATACAACCTCTTGTAATTAAGGAGAAACTTACTCAAAACATCTAGGCAATTATGAAGAATAAAATTGACTTAGGTTTCCCCTTCAACTTCTATTCCATGTAGTTCCAATTCATTCATCAAATTTAACCATGACCTACCGCCTTTTAAATTACTCAAGTATCCGAAGAGTTACATGAGACCATCATATTTCTATGAACCTCTCATCTCTTCACTAGAGACTTTAATAGGCATCATGAGACGTCCTTTGTGAGAACACACATGTATTTTCTTAAGCAGTAAAATTCAAAACCAAGATTCTTTTCTAATCATCTAATTTGGACAAGTAAATATAATTTGTTTTAGTCAACCATAAGTGAAATAAAACTATTTGAAATTTAGAGAATCACAAATAAATACACCGATCAAATCTTCAAATTTATCCATCTATATTGATTCCCTCAAAACAATATAAAATATAAATTCACCGACATCTCAAGCACCGTGAGTTTGCAAGCCACGATAGTGTGGACGTTTACAAACTCGAACATTTACAAGAGAAGGTTGTTGGCAATTAGATCTTGTGGTTCAAACGTGATCGTTAGTAAACAGGCAAACAATAAACAGCGGAAGCAATTAAATCTTGTTTACCGTACTTCTGGGTCGATGTAGAGGATGAACAGCAGTGAAGAACACCTCTGATCTTCTACCGTATGTCCCAAAGTCAACTCTGGTGTTGGGTGGTCAACAATCCCCAGAGTTCTCTCAATCTGCTCTCTGTTCTCTCCCGTATGTCAAATGAGGCACTGACTTAGGTTTAACAGGAACTGAGATGACTTATATACTTGGGCTACAGCAGGGACCAGGAGGAGAAATTGGACTGGGCCTCAATTGAATTTAATTAACCAAGCTTAGCCCAAAGCTTTTAATTAAATCCAATAATAATAATATAGTCCACTAAAATATTATTACTGCACTACCCGTCCAATCCCAAAATTATGTTCTGGGCTCCTTCTTATTATAAGCCCGATAGTCTCCCCATGTTTAAGATATACAATGTCCATTAATTAATTAAGTTACTGACAACTCAAATTAATTAATATCTCATCCGAGAGTAGTACCACTCAACCTTATTATCATGCCGGAAATTAATCCACTTGCAAGATTTACATGATAAACCTTATGAGCTCCTCAAGGGGACATCATCAACCTATAACGGACATGGATTCCTTCTACAATCAACAGCACACCATAGATACAGCACTACTTCCCAACTCACCGAGTTTGTTGATTTAATACTTATAAATCTCACCCATTGATGAATCAAAGAAATACATACTGCCCTACGTGTCGAGGTTATTGTATAGGGATTAAGAGCACGAACTTCCATAATAACAGAGATCAAGTTCTACTATATAGTCAGTATAAGAAGAACGACCTCAGGCGGTCCTGCTCAATACACACAAGTGCACTAATGTGATTCTATAGCCAAGACAAGCTAATACCAAACCACACTACAACCGTACCGATAGAGAGTCCCCGTCTATCTCAGTTGTGAGCATCTGTTTATACTTTATAAGGAAACCGATAATATGATCTTCTGCGTGTTGTCGCACAACATATTATCTACAGTATAAAGTAAATGGACTATTGCATCATGCATATAAAATAAATTATAAGATG
The DNA here is from genome assembly GCA_023678885.1 of Pogostemon cablin. Lineage (NCBI taxonomy): Eukaryota > Viridiplantae > Streptophyta > Magnoliopsida > Lamiales > Lamiaceae > Pogostemon > Pogostemon cablin. Next base: position 22,448 of record JAHCLQ010000804.1, read on the forward strand.
CAATCATTTGATCAAAGATTCTCATTTCAAATATTGTTATGACATTGTTCATACTAAAGTTAGACTTTTAGTATACAATCCAACAATCTCCCACTTATACTAAAAGACTATGCTGTCATGTCTTCTGCCATACATCTGATTCCTACTCCCACTACACGACCATTAAAAGCTCTCGCCTTAAGGTCCTTGTAAATGGTTTACTAGGTCATCATCCGATGCAATCTAGGCGACAACAACCTTCCCCTCATCATACGATTTCTCGTAACAGGTGGTACTCGCGCTCCATGTGTTTAATTGCCTTATGGACTTGTGATTTCTTCAAGTTTGCAACTGCACCAATATCATCAATGTAAATTGTGATTACATTAGGCAAACTTAGAAACACTTCAAAGTCCATCATGAAGTCTCTAGAGTCATATAGATACTTTGGCTGCCTCATAGGCTCCAATTCATCATCTTTCCATGATGGAGTCCGGAGTCTGAAATATATTTCTATATAACACTCCTCCACATTATGACTCTACTTCCTAAGATTAAACACATAACCTTTGAGGTGAATTTACTGCCGTCCAATCTGACTAAAAAATCTGAATCTACGTAATCCACAAGAAGCAGTGAATCTGTCCAGTAAGTCCACATATAATTTCCAGTCCTTCTCAGGCACTTTATAAATGTCTTACCACAGTTCATCATTCTTGTTCCGGGTTACGTTGATACCTATTGTTCATGCATTCAGCAAAATAGATATCCAACATCGTTCATAGCATTCCTTAGATTAAGCTTTCTTATTCGCCGAAGCATAAGGAACCGCTTTCATCCTCTTTATCTTCTTCTTGTGTCTCAAAGACACATTCACTTAGATAAATTTACATGCTAAACGAGTATGGACTGTATCATTTTATGAAACTTGAGATAAGCATAATATCCTTTCTTGTGATCCGTATTACCGTGATCAAAAGGATATATTTTGCCTTTCTTAAGTCCTTCATCTCTACCGCTTTATTAACCGTACCCTTACGCCCGATAATACTCTTTCATTGTCTCCAATGAGAAAGATACTATCTACGTATAGTACAAGAAACACCACTACGTTTCCGTCACTCTTTATAATACACAAGACTCATCCGCTCATTGATTTAAATCCATGCCACTGGATTACCTAATCAAAACAGATGCTTCACTATCTTAAAGCTTGCTTTAGTCCATCGCTGGACAATATTAAGCTTACTATTAAAATGCTATTAGTACTTTGCAATGAATCACTCTGGTTGCTTCACATAGATGTTTTCCTCAAGACTTCCAATCAGGAAAGTTGTCTTGACATCTATTTGCTGTTCCTCATAGCAGCAATAAATAAAAGAATCCGGATCAACATAAGCATAGCTACCAGCGAACATGTTTCCTCATAATCGAACCATTTCTTTCTGAGTACACTTTTTCGCAACAAGCTTTGCTTCCAAGGTTTTCACCTTTCCATATGATCCTCTTTTATTTCCTTTGACCCTTGCAATGGCTTTTACACCATTTAGTGGTCATACAAGTTCCCAGACTTAATATACAACCCGTAGATTCTATTTTAACATGCATTTCAACTTACTAAGATTCCACATTTTCATCTTGTAGTGTTACGTCGTATCCGTGGGACAATACCATGTTTACTAGGGATCAAGTCTCACGACTCTCCCAAAACATATATTTATGGGTTGTCATACAACCCTCCCACTACGACAAGGCACTACATGTAATTGTGTATCAGACGTGACACGCGTTGCAGTTTACCTTGTGATATATCCTCTTGTACACTTGGTACTTATACTTAATGTTTTCCTCTCACTTCCTTTAGAACAACTTATACATGGGTTTGTGATTTATTACATAGTCCTTTTCCAAACCCTTCGATCTTTTGGACTAAATAAATCACCCTCCATTTTTCTAGGATATCCCATATACAGACAAACGTTTCACGAATTACTGTATCTAGGGCATATCCATAAAATGAATTTAATTATTCCAAATAATTCATCATCTATCTAATCATAACCATAAGAGATTTATACCTTCTATCTACCACACCATTCAGCTGGGGCATACCCGGTGTAGTTAACTTGAGATTTAATCTCAACTTCTGATCAATAGCTCCTAACTATCCCAAGAGGTATTCGCCATCATGACTGAATCGTAATGACTTAATATATTTTCCATGACGCTTCACTGTACCAGCCTTACAATTCTTGAATTAATCAATGAACTTAGACATGCAGTGCATCATATAAATATATTGGTTTCCAGAATAATCTTCGAATATTCATAACCTCCTCTTGTCTGGATAATATTAGGTTCGCTTGAATCAGAATGAACTAATTCCAACATATATATCTTTGGCTCTACACCCCACAGCCTTGAAAAGGCAGTTAATCATTTTTACTTCCAAGCAAGACTCGCAAGTCCGATAGTTTCCACTTCAGATAAACCTTACGGTCTATCGGCTATCAACTTTTGAATCCTACTTAAGTAAAATGAATTAGTCTTAGACGCCAAATGTATGTTTAGTTCATCTCCGAAGGTTCCTTTCTCTTACTAATATTAGAAGATGCATTATTTAGTTACTATTTATTGCATCTGTGGGATGTACATGATTCAAGAGTATACTTTTTATCCACCAACATACTTTAACGGATTATAGTCTCATTCCTCATTACTATGACCATGTCATTTAAATGAAATGAAGTATCCATCCATTAATGCATAGAAACCGAAATTAAATTCTTTCTATGAAACGTACGTAAAGATAATTTCTCATAATCAATCGTTTATTCTTATCATGAGATAAATAAATAACTCCCACTGCAATAGCAACTACCTTTGTAGTTTTACCCATGTTATTAACAATCTTATCCTTACTCAGTGATAAACATTTAGTGATTCCAGTATCTACATACTTCGTATCAGTAGATGCCATCACTAATCATGTTCAAACCATTAGTAAATAAGATATTAAATTTGTTCACATCATGATGAAAATTGGCTTTCTTTTGCCATATGTTTTGTTAGAAGTTTCCCACCATATACAACCTCTCGTATTTCAGGTAGAACTTGCTCAAAACATCCAGGCAAATTGTGAAGAATAAATTGATTTAGGTTTCCCTTTCAATTTCTATTCCAAGCTTTTCCAATTCATTTATCAATTCAACCATGATCTTTTGCCTTTTAATTTACTCAAGTATCCGAAGAGTTACATGAGATCATCATATTTCTATGAACCTCCCATCATGAGACCACTAGAGACTTTAATAGGCATCATGAGACGTCCTTTGTGAGAATACACATGTATTTTCTTAATCATCTAATTTGGACAAGTAAATATAATGTCTTTTAGTTAACAATTAGTGAAATAAAACCATTCGAAATTCAGAGAATCACAAATAAATATTCAGATCAAATCTTCGAATTTTATCCTTTTATATTGATTCCCTCAAAACAATATAAAATAAAATTCACCGACATCTCAAGCACCGTGAGTCTGCAAGCCACATTAGGGTGGACGTTTACAAACCCGAACATTTACAAGAGTAGGTTTTACCCATTAATTTCATTTGTCAACCTAACTTTATGACAAAATAATTAATAGTCGGTTCCTCTTTAGCCATGTAATAATAGCAGTGACTCCGTTGGGGAGGATACTAATTATTCACATCTAAGTGTACACCATTATTTGATCCCAAGTCCGCTGCCCAAGCTTGTGTGCCTTACTGTTGGAGAAGTACACACGCGCTCAGATAACTTTCTACAACCATCAATTATATAAGTTTGTACTAGTGAACCACATATAAGCTCATCCGTTAGGGAGGAAGGCACTACAGCCAACGCGCAAGTCCATATGCATCACATTACAAACAATAATTATTTAAAGAAGTTTGTACCAGTGATCCGTGAATAAACTCATCCGTTAGGGAGGAAGGCTCTAATGCCAACGCGCAAGTTTACTCACATCACTTACAAACCAATAATGGAGGCCGTGAGAATTTATTACCAATCCCCTCTCCCACTTAGTTATTTAACACCGAGGGTATTTACATGCATATAATATCTCAAATAAAATATACATTCTAGCACGTTTCTATTAACAGCAATTTAAATAAATAAATCACATAGAACATGCCTGTCACATATACAACAATAATTGACAATTAAATCAATTAATCAGTTATACAACATTAATTAATTGTATAATTAGTGGATCAATCAATTTGGACCCAAGAGCAACAAATAAGCACAAAATGAGCAGCAGATTAAATAATTAATCAAGCTCATTATCCATGACCCATAATCTTAACCCAAAATTAAATTAAGTCCACCAAGCCCACTAGCACAAAATTAGTCCATTAATAAAATTAATTTATCATGCTTGGCCCATTACTCACAATTAATTAAAACCAGCAATAAAATAATAGCCCAGCAGCCCATTTCCATTTAATTAAAATATAGGCCCAAAAGCCCAAAAACAAATTAAATAAATGAGCAGCCTTATATATATATTACTGAATTGGGATTTAAGGTCCAACAGCCCATATCCATTTTAATTAAAATTTGGGCCCAGCAAACCAAGCCCAAAACAAATTAAAACAAGGCCTAGCTAAGACACCCAACACAACAAGCCCATTGCCAGCTCAAATAAATTGGGCCCAACTGTACACAGGCCCAAAATCCATTGGCCAGCAATTAAAAAATGGCCCAGCCCATTTGCTTGCTGCCCTAGTAACAGCCGCCGCCTGCACACACTGGCAGCAAACGACCGGCGCAAATAGCGCCGCTGTTGCCGACCGCTGCTACCGCAGCCCCCCCGGAATCTCGCCGTGAGCCCGCCGCCGAGCAGCATCCAGCCACGGCCGAAGCCACCATAGGTCAGTACACACCGGTGCTTCAACAGCCGCCACTGCTGCCGGCGGCCGCCCCAGTAGCCATCCTGCTCGACCGATAACTCCCACAAGCACACCGGAATTTTGCCGCCGTATCGAGCCCGGAAACTACAGCCGTAAATAGCAATCCATCGCACCGTCAAAACTGTTGTCCAACGCTGCCATGCAGTCGCCCACCGGACTCGATCGGAGCTATCGAGGGAGTCACCTGGATCCCGTATCAGACGCGCCGCGACCCGAATGGTAATCGCACAGTAGACCCGCTCGGAACCCACCGCTGACTTGGCCGGATCTCCATTTTGCTCGTCTGCCACGCCAGCTCCGGCGCTACAAGGCACCGCTGCAGCCGGCGTCCACGCCCTCAGCCGATCCTGTACCTGTTTCGCGACACGCCGCTGGACTCGATCGACAGGAGCATCAGACCCGACTGGAATCGCCTGGGACTAGCCGGAAGCCACCGTCGACTCATCCGTCTTGTGCTGTCCAGGTCTAATTCTGTTCGATGTCTCGCCAGTCACCAGCAATCCACGTCTGCCGCCATCTCTGTTTTGCCTTCAGCCGCCGTCGCTGATGATTTCCAGAGACCACGTGCCGCCGTCACTCGTACCAGTCGCCGGATTTCTTGACTTCATCAGCGCCAGTCTCCGCCAATAGTTCGTAGTGAAAGGCATGGTGCAGACGGTGTGTTCGTGTTCCTCGTTCAAAGAGTAATAAAACACAGCAATAGGGGTTTATTTTTTAATAATACTGAAAACCCTCAAAAAGAACAGCCAATTATAAACAGATTATTACACATAATCATATAATCAATCTCATACATGCTCTCAATTTGACAATGAATACGTATGAAATAAACCCCACCTAACATCTCATGTTTCACCACGAAACCGTCGCTCTGATACCAATTGTTGGCAATTGGATCTTGTGGCTCAAACGTGATCGTTAGTAAACAGGCAAACAATAAACAGCGGAAGCAATTAAATCTTGTTTACCGTACTTCTGGGTCGATGTAGAGGATGAACAGCAGTGAAGAACACCTCTGATCTTCTATCGTATGTCCCAAAGTCAACTCTGGTGTTGGGTGGTCAACAATCCCCAGAGTTCTCTCAATCTGCTCTCTGTTCTCTCCCGTATGTCAAATGAGGCACTGACTTAGGTTTAACAGGAACTGAGATGACTTATATACTTGGGCTACAGTAGGGACCAGGAGGAGAAATTGGACTGGGCCTCAATTGAATTTAATTAACCAAGCTTAGCCCAAAGCTTTTAATTAAATCCAATAATAATAATATAGTCCACTAAAATATTATTACTGCACTACCCGTCCAATCCCAAAATTATGTTCTGGGCTCCTTCTTATTATAAGCCCGATAGTCTCCCCATGTTTAAGATATACAATGTCCATTAATTAATTAAGTTACTGACAACTCAAATTAATTAATATCTCATCCGAGAGTAGTAAGCTCCTCAAGGGGACATCATCAACCTATAACGGACATGGATTCCTTCTACAATCAACAGCACACCATAGATACAGCACTACTTCCCAACTCACCGAGTTTGTTGATTTAATACTTATAAATCTCACCCATTGATGAATCAAAGAAATACATACTGCCCTACGTGTCGAGGTTATTGTATAGGGATTAAGAGCACGAACTTCCATAATAACAGAGATCAAGTTCTACTATATAGTCAGTATAAGAAGAACGACCTCAGGCGGTCCTGCTCAATACACACAAGTGCACTAATGTGATTCTATAGCCAAGACAAGCTAATACCAAACCACACTACAACCGTACCGATAGAGAGTCCCCGTCTATCTCAGTTGTGAGCATCTGTTTATACTTTATAAGAAAACCGATAATATGATCTTCTGCGTGTTGTCGCACAACATATTATATACAGTATAAAGTAAATGGACTATTGCATCATGCATATAAAATAAATTATAAGATCAATCATTTGATCAAAGATTCTCATTTCAAATATTGTTATGACATTGTTCATACTAAAGTTAGACTTTTAGTATACAATCCAACAGGTTTTACCCATTAATTTCATTTGTCAACCTAACTTTATGATAAAATAATTAATAGTCAGTTCCTCTTTAGCTATGTAAATAATAGCAGTGACTCCGTTGGGGAGGATACTAATTATTTACACCTAAGTGTACACCATTATTTGATCCCAAGTCCGCTGCCCAAGCTTATATGCCTTACTGTTGGAGAAGTACACACGCGCTCAGATAACTTCCTATAACCATCAATTATATGAGTTTGTACCAGTGAACTGCATATAAACTCATCCGTTAGGGAGGAAGGCACTATAGCCAACGCGCAAGTCCATATGCATCACATTACAAACAATAATTATTTAAAGAAGTCTGTACTAGTGATCCGTGAATAAACTCATCCGTTAGGGAGGAAGGCTCTATTGCCAACGCGCAAGTTTACCCACATCACTACAAACTAATAATGGAGGCCGCGGGAATTAATTACCAATCCCCTCTCCCACTTAGTTATTTAAGACCGAGGATTTTTACATGCATATAATATTCAGAATAATCTACGCAACCTAGCATGCTCATACTTCCAAATATATAAAAATAATTGACCAATAAAACAATTATAGCAGTTATATATAAGGAAATAAATTGCCAAAAATAAGTTGACTTGATCAACACTCCAACATACATGCATATAATATACCAAATATAATACGCAATCTAGCATGCTTCTATTTAAGGCAATAAATCATAGATAATCATGCATACATATATAACAATAATCAATTAATAAATCAATTATAATAGTTATATAAAAGCAAATTTGATTGTTCGCCACCAATCACGAATGCGGACAACTGCGATGGGGATCGACCTCCCCGCAGCCTGCTCCACCACTCCGGCACCCTGCCCGATCATATTGTGAAGACTCACACGGAATCTGATGCAGACCAGTCGAACTTGATGCAAACCTGCTCGAACTTAGTGCAGAGTCGATCGAACCTGATGCAGATAAATCGAACCTGATGTGAATCCGCTCGAACCTGGTGCAGCATTGATCGAACCTGATGCAGACCAATCGAACCTAATGTAAATCCGCTCGAACCTGGTGCAGCATCGATCGAACCTGATGCAAACCAATCGAACCTGATGCAAATCCTCTCAAACCTGGTGCAGCATCGATCGAACCTGATGCAGACCAATCGAATCTGATGCAAATCCGCTCGAACCTGGTGCAGCATCGATCGAACCTGATGTAGACCAATCAAACCTGATGCAAATCCGCTCGAACCTGGTGTAGCATCAATCGAACCTGATGCAAATCCGCTTGAACTGTCGCTCGTCCAATGGCCTACTTGCACGGAACCAAGTTCAGCCCAACGCGCAACATCAAACTACACTAACTTTCGTTCAGGGTTCGCAACTATAGAAACCTGGGAATCCAATCTTCACCGTCCAGAATCTACTCCAGTGAGTTTTGAACATGCTGTCCAAATTACAGGTCGATCCAACGGTTAGTTTCTGATAAACGGCTCTATTCCCTTGACTGCGCAGAACAGAATCGCCCAAAAACTGCTTCTGTTTTCGGCGTATTCCCGACAACAAAAAACTCTAAATACGATCTTCACCGTTCAGAATGTACATCCAGAAAATCCGAACGTGCTGACCAAAATTCAGCCGGATCCGACGGATGAAACTCCGGTTATTGCCTCTACAATATCACTGCGCTGGATTTTCTCTCAATTTCTTCCTTCCATGTGAAATTGACGAACAGTTTTCGTCGAATCCTCTTACACACAACCATCGACGAACAGATATGATATAGGGTATATTTCACATAGGGATATTCATGGTTTGCGCAGTAAAACCAAACCCTAAACATGCGATCCTAATTTTGAAAAATTAATCACATAAACCCTAGCCTAACGTGTCACGCTTCACCACGAAAAATTAATTCATACGTTTCTCATATCAGCGGAAGCAATAAATCATAGAAACGATTACCGTTCACCAGGGTATGTTGACGAAAGATGATTCTCGCTGGCAGACTATGCAGTCCCACGAGAATAGCCATAACTTCCTCGTCTGATGTCAGAATTAAATGATCTTTATGCTCAGACAATCCTCTCTTCAACGGCTTTCCGTCAGTATATTGATCATCAAATTTTGAGTAATGTACGAATTTATACAAATTTCTCAAGGTCGCGGATAGTAGCAGCAAACTACCTTCTGATCTTCTGCTGTATGTCCCAAGTCCAATCTCGACGTCGTGTGGGCGACGATCTACGAGACCTCCTCAATTTGCTCTCAACCCTCATCACACATGAATAATGAATTAGATTAGGGTTCCAGATAAGCTGAGGTGACTTATATACATGGGCTACAGCAGGGACCAGGAGGAGAAATTGGGTTGGGCCTCCATTGGGCTTAAGTATCCAAGCTTAGCCCAAAGCTTATACTTAAGTCCAATAATAATAATATATTCCACTAAAATATTATTACTGAACTGCCTTTCCAATCCCAAAATTACGTTTTGGGCTCCTTCTTATTATGAGCCGTTAGTCTCTCCATGTTTAAGATATACAATGTCCATTAATTAATTTAAGTTACTGACAACTCAATTAATTAATATCTCATCCAAGAGTAGTACCACTTAATCTCATTATCATGCCGGAATAAATTCCACCTGCAGGATTTACATGATAATCCTTATGAGCTCCTCAAGGGGACATCATCGAGTTTATTGATTTAATTACATGTGAATCTCACCCATTGATGAATCAAAGAAATACATACTGCCCTACGTGTCGAGGTTATTGTATAGGGAATAAGAGCACGAACTTCCATAATAACTGAGATCAAGTTCTCCTATAAGTCAGTATAAGTCGAACGATCTCAAGCGGTCCTGCTCAATACACACAAGTGCACTAATGTGATTATATAGCCAAGACAAGCTAATACCAAACCACACTACAACCATCCTGATAGAAAGTCCCCGTCTATCTCGGTTGTGAGCATCTGTTTATACTTTATAAGGAAACCGATAATATGATCTTTCGCGTGTTGTCGCACAACATATTATCTACAGTATAAAGTAAGTGGACTATTGCATCGAACATATAAATAAATTATAAGATGCAATTATTTGATCATACGATTCTCATTTCAAATTAATTGTTATAACATTGTTCATACAAAAAACTAGACTTTTAATATACAATCCAACAGCTTATTCTTTCTTAACAGTTAAGGAAACATGTTCTTTATTCAATGATTCGATTAAACGAAGAGATAATGAGTCTTTAGTCATCGAATCTATCATGCATTATATGTTGTTTATCCTTTCTTAAATCATAAAGAAACGAGTTCTTTATTCAATGATTCGATTAAATGAAGAGATAATAAGTCTTTGAACGTCGAATCTATCATGCATTATATGTTGTTTATCTTTTCTTAACTCATAAAGTAACGAGTTTTTTATTCAATGATTCGATTAAACAAAGAGATAATAACTCTTTAGACATCGAATCTATCACGCATTATATATTGTTTATCCATTTTTAACTCATAATGAAAGGAGTTTTTTATTCAATGATTCGTCTAAATGAAGTGATAATGAGTCTTTAGACGTCGAATCTATCATGCATTATATGTTGTTTATCCTTTCTTAACTCATAAGAAAACGAGTTCTTAATTCAATGATTCGATTAAATGAAGAGATAATAAGTCTTTAAACGTCGAATCTATCATGCATTATATATTGTTTATCTTATCTTAACTCATAAAGAAATGAGTTCTTTATTCAATGATTCGATTAAACAAAGAGATAATTACTCTTTAAACGTCGAATTTATCATGCATTATATGATGTTTATCCTTTCTTAACTCATAAAGAAGTGAGTTTTTTATTCAATGATTTGATTAAACGAAGTGATAATGAGTCTTTAGACGTCGAATCTATCATGCATTATATGTTGTTTATCCTTTCTTAACTCATAAAGAAACGAGTTCTTTATTCAATGATTCGATTAAACGAAAAGATAATTAGTCTTTGAACATCAAATCTGTCATGCATTATATGTTGTTTATCTTTTCTTAACTCATAAAGAAAAGAGTTTTTTATTCAATGATTCGATTAAACAAAGAGATAATGAGTCTTTGGACATTGAATCTATCATGCATTATATATTGTTTATCCTTTCTTAACTCATATGGAAAGGAGTTTTTTATTCAACAATTCGATTAAACGAAGTGATAATAAGTCTTTAGACAATGAATCTATCATGCATTATACGTTGTTTACCCTTTCTTAACTCATAAGGAAACGAGTACTTTATTTAATGATTTGATTAAATGAAGAGATAATAAGTCTTTAAACGTCGAATCTATCATGCATTATATGTTGTTTATCCTTTCTTAACTCATAAAGAAATGAGTTCTTTATTCAATGATTCGATTAAACAAAGAGATAATAAGTATTTGAACGTCGAATCTATCATGCATTATATATTGTTTTTCCTTTGTTAACTCATAAGGAAATGAGTTTTTTATTCAAAGATTCGTTTAAAAGAAGTGTTAATGAGTATTTAGACGTCGAATCTATCATGCATTATATGTTGTTTAACCTTTTTTAACTCATAAGGAAATGAGTTCTTTATTCAATGATTCGATTAAATGAAGAGATAAGGAGTCTTTAAACGTCGAATCTATCATGCATTATATGTTGTTTATCCTTTCTTAACTCATAAGGAAATGAGTTCTTTATTCAATGATTCGATTAAACGAAGAGATAATAAGTATTTGAACGTCGAATCTATCATGCATTATATATTGTTTATCCTTTCTTAACTCATAAGGAAAGGAGTTTTTTATTCAAATATTCGTTTAAAAGAAGTGATAATGAGTATTTAGACGTCGAATCTATCATGCATTATATGTTGTTTATCCTTTCTAAACTCATAAGGAAACGAGTTCTTTATTCAATGATTCGATTAAACGAAGAGATAATGAGTCTTTAAATGTCGAATCTATCATGCATTATATGTTGTTTATCCTTTCTTAACTAATAAGGAAACGAGCTCTTTATTCAATGATTCGATTAAATGAAGAGATAATAAGCCTTTAAACGTCGAATCTATCATGCATTATGTGTTGTTTATCTTTTCTTAACTCATAAAGAAATGAGTTCTTTATTCAATGATTCGATTAAACAAAGAGATAATTACTCTTTAAACGTCGAATTTATCATGCATTATATGTTGTTTATCCTTTCTTAACTCATAAAGAAGTGAGTTTTTTATTCAATGATTTGATTAAACGAAGTGATAATGAGTCTTTAGACGTCGAATCTATAATGCATTATATGTTGTTTATCCTTTCATAACTCATAAGGAAACGAGTTCTTTATTCATTGATTCTATTAAATGAAGAGATAATAAGTCTTCTAACGTCGAATCTATCATGCATTATATGTTGTTTATCCTTTCTTAACGGTTAAGGAAACATGTTCTTTATTCAATTAGTCGATTAAACGAAGAGATAATGAGTCTTTAGACATCGAATCTATCATGCATTATATGTTGTTTATCCTTTCTTAAATTATAAAGAAACGAGTTCTTTATTCAATGATTCGATTAAATGAAGAGATAATAACTCTTTGAACGTCGAATCTATCATGCATTATATGTTGTTTATCTTTTCTTATCTCATAAAGTAATGAGTTTTTTATTCAATGATTCGATTGAACAAAGAGATAATAACTCTTTAGACATCGAATCTATCACGCATTATATATTGTTTATACTTTCTTAACTCATAAGGAAAGGAGTTTTTTATTCAATGATTCTTCGAAATGAAGTGATAATTAGTCTTTAGACGTCGAATCTATCATGCATTATATGTTGTTTATCCTTTCTTAACTCATAAGGAAACGAGTACTTAATTCAATGATTCGATTAAATGAAGAGATAATAAGTCTTTGAACGTCAAATCTATCATGCATTATATGTTTTTTATCTTTTCTTAACTCATAAAGATATGAGTTCTTTATTCAATGATTCGATTAAACGAAGAGATAATTAGTCTTTGAACGTCGAATCTATCATGCATTATATGTTGTTTATCCTTTCTTAACTCATAAAGAAATGAGTTCTTTATTCATTGATTCGATTATACGAAGAGATAATAAGTCTTTTAACATCGAATATATCATGCATTATATGTTGTTTATCCTTTCTTAACTCTTAAGGAATCATGTTCTTTATTTAGTGATTTGATTAAATGAAAAGATAATGAGTCTTTAGACATCGAATCTATCATGCATTATATGTTGGTTATCATTTCTTAACTCATAAAGAAATGAGTTTTTTATTCAATAATTCGATTAAACAAAGAGATAATGACACTTTAGACGTTGAATCTATCATGCATTATATATTGTTTATCCTTTCTAAACTCATAAGGAAACTAGTTCTTTATTCAATGATTCGATTAAATGAAGAGATAAGGAGTCTTTAAATGTCGAATCTATCATGCATTATATGTTGTTTATCCTTTCTTAACTTATAAGGAAACGAGTTCTTTATTCAATGATTCGATTAAACGAAGTGATAATGAGTCTTCAGACGTCGAATCTATCATGCATTATATGTTGTTTATCCTTTCTTAACTCTATAAGAAACGGGTTCTTTATTCAATGATTCGATTAAACGAAGAGATAATAAGTCTTTGAACGTCAAATCTATCATGCATTATATGTTGTTTATCTTTTCTTAACTAATAAAGAAAATAGTTTTTTATTCAATAATTCGATTAAACAAAGAGATAATGACTCTTTAGACATTGAATCTATCATTCATTATATATTGTTTATCCTTTCTTAACTCGTATGGAAATGAGTTTTTTATTCAACGATTCGATTAAACGAAGTGATAATGAGTCTTTAGACGACGAATCTATCATGCATTATATGTTGTTTGTCCTTTCTTAACTCATAAGAAAACGAGTTCTTTATTCAATGATTCGATTAAATGAAGAGATAATAAGTCATTAAACGTCGAATCTATTATGCATTATATGTTGTTTATCCTTTTTTAACTCATAAAGAAATGAGTTCTTTATTCAATGATTCGATTAAACGAAGAGATAATAAGTATTAGAACGTTGAATCTATCATGCATTATATATTGTTTATCCTTTCTTAACTCGTAAGGAAATGAGTTTTTTATTCAAAAATTCATTTAAAAGAAGTGACAATGAGTATTTAGACGAATTTATCATGCATTATATGTTGTTTATCCTTTCTTAACTCATAAGGAAATGAGTTCTTTTTTCAATGATTCGATTAAATGAAGAGATAATGAGTCTTTAAACGTCGAATCTATCATGCATTATATGTTGTTTATCCTTTCTTAACTATTAAGGAAACGAGTTCTTTATTTAATGATTCAATTAAATGAAGAGATAATGAGTTTTTAAACGTCAAATCTATCATGTATTATATGTTGTTTATCCTTTCTTAACTCATAAGGAAAGTAGTTTTTTATTCAAAGATTCGTTTAAAAGAAGTGATAATGAGTATTTAGACGTCGAATTTATCATGCATTATATGTTGTTTATCCATTCTTAACTCATAAGGAAATGAGTTCTTTATTCAATAATTCGATTAAATGAAGAGATAAAGAGTCTTTAAACGTCGAATCTAGCATTATATTTTGTTTATCCTTTCTTAACTCATAAGGAAACGAGTTCTTTATTCATGATTCGATTAAACAAAGAGATAATAAGTATTTGAACGTCGAATCTATCATGCATTATATATTGTTTATCCTTTCTTAACTCATAAGGAAAGGAGTTTTTTGTTCAAATATTCGTTTAAAAGAAGTGATAATGAGTATTTAGACGTCGAATCTATCATGCATTATATGTTGTTTATCCTTTTTTAACTCATAAGGAAACGAGTTCTTTATTCAATGATTCAATTAAATGAAGAGATAATGAGTCTTTATACATCAAATCTATCATGCATTATATGTTTTTTTATCCTTTCTAAACTCATAAGGAAACGAGTTCTTTATTCAATGATTCGATTAAATGAAGAGATAATAAGTCTTTAAACGTTGAATCTATCATGCATTATATGTTGTTTATCTTTTCTTAACTCATAAAGAAATGAGTTCTTTATTCAATGATTCGATTAAACAAAGAGATAATTACTCTTTAGACGTCGAATCTGTCATGCATTATATGTTGTTTATCCTTTCTTAACTCATAAGGAAACGAGTTCTTTATTCATTGATTCGATTAAACGAAGAGATAATAAGTCTTCTAACGTCGAATCTATCATGCATTATATGTTGTTTATCCTTTCTTAACTATTAAGGAAACATGTTCTTTATTCAATGATTCGATTAAACGAAGAGATAATGAGTCATTAGACATCGAATCTATCATGCATTATATGTTGTTTATCCTTTCTTAAGTCATAAAGAAACAGTTATTTATACAATGATTCGATTAAATGAAGAGATAATAAGTCTTTGAATGTCAAATCTTGTTGGCAATTGGATCGAGTGGATCAACGTGATCCGTTAGGGAAAACAGGCAAACAATCAGCGGAAGCATAAAACGTGTTTACCGTACTTCTGGGTCGATGTAGAGGATGAACAGCAGAGAACCACCTCTCAATCGTCTGCTGTATGTCCCAAGTCGAATCCTGCTGTTGTGTGGGCAACAATCCGCAGGATTCTCTCAATCTGCTCCTGTTCTTTCTAACTGTCAAATGAGGCACTGACTTAGGGTTAACAGGAGCTGAGATGACTTATATAGTTGGGCTACAGCAGGGACCAGGAGGAGAAATTGGGCTGGGCCTCAATTGAATTTAATTAACCAAGCTTAGCCCAAAGCTTTTAATTAAATCCAATAATAATAATATAGTCCACTAAAATATTATTACTGCACTACCCGTCCAATCCCAAAATTATGTTCTGGGCTCCTTCTTATTATAAGCCCGACAGTCTCCCCATGTTTAAGATATACAATGCCCATTAATTAATTAAGTTACTGACAACTCAAATTAATTAATATCTTATCCGAGAGTAGTACCACTCAACCTTTTTATCATGCCAAAAATTAATCCAATTGCAAGATTTACATGATAAACCTTATGAGCTCCTCAAGGGGACATCATCAACCTATGACGGACATGGATTCCTTCTACAATCAACAGCACACCATAGATACAGCACTATTTCCCAACTCACCGAGTTTGTTGATTTAATACTTATAAATCTCACCCATTGATGAATCAAAGAAATACATACTGCCCTACGTGTCGAGGTTATTGTATAGGGATTAAGAGCACGAACTTCCATAATAACAGAGATCAAGTTCTTCTATAAGTCAGTATAAGAAGAACGATCTCAGGCGGTCCTGCTCAATACACACAAGTGCACTAATGTGATTCTATAGCCAAGACAAGCTAATACCAAACCACACTACAACCATACCGATAGAGAGTCCCCGTCTATCTCAGTTGTGAGCATCTGTTTATACTTTATAAGGAAACCGATAATATGATCTTCTGCGTGTTGTCGCACAACATATTATCTACAGTATAAAGTTAGTGGACAATTGCATCATGCATATAAATAAATTATAAGATGCAATCATTTGATCAATGATTCTCAATTCAAATATTGTTATGACATTGTTCATACTAAAGCTAGAATTTTAGTATACAATCCAACAATCTCCCACTTATACTAAAAGACTATGCTGTCATGTCTTCTGCCGTACATCTGATTCCTACTCCCACTTATGCGACCATTAAAAGCTCTCGCCTTAAGGTCCTTGTAAATGGTATACTAGGTCATCATCCGATGCAATCTAGGCGACAACAACCTTCCCCTCATCATACGATTTCTCGTAACAGGTGGTACTCGCGCTCCATGTGTTTAATTGCCTTATGGACTTGTGATTTCTTCAAGTTTGCAACTGCACCAATATCATCAATGTAAATTGTGATTACCTTGGGCAAACGTAGAAACACTTCAAAGTCCATCATGAAGTCTCTAGAGTCATATAGATACTTTGGCTGCCTCATAGGCTCCAATTCATCATCTTTCCATGATGGAGTCCGGAGTCTGAAATATATTTGTATATAACACTCCTCCACATTATGACTCTACTTCCTAAGATTAAACACATAACCTTTGAGGAGAATTTACTGCCGTCCAATCTGACTAAAAAATCTGAATCTACGTAATCCACAAGAAGCAGTGAATCTGTCCAGTAAGTCCACATATAATTTCCAGTCCTTCTCAGGCACTTTATATATGTCTTACTACAGTTCATCATTCTTGTTCTGGGTTACGTTGATACCTTCTGTTCATGCGTTCAGCAACACAGATATCCTACTTCGTTCATAGCATTTCTTAGATTAAGTTTCCTTATTCGCCGAAGCATAAGGAACCACTTTCATCCTCTTTATCTTCTTCTTGTGTCTCAAAGACACATTCACTTAGATAAATTTACATGCTAAACGAGTATGGACTGTATCATTTTATGAAACTTGAGATAAGCATAACATCATTTCTTGTGATCCGTATTACCGTGATCAAAAGGATGTATTTTGCCTTTCTTAAGTCCTTCATCACTACCGCTTTCTTAACCGTACCCATACGGCCGATAATACTCTTTCATTGTCTCCAATGAGCAAGATACTATCTACGTATAGTACAAGAAACACCGCCACATTTCCGTCACTCTTTACAATACACAAGATACATCCGCTGATTGATTTAAATCCGTGCCACTGGATTACCTAATCAAAACAGATGCTTCACGATCTCAAAGCTTGCTTTAGTCCATCGCTGGACAATTTTAAGCTTACTATCAAAATGCTATTAGTACTTTGCAATGAATTACTCTGGTTGTTTCACATAGATGTTTTCCTCAAGACTTCCAATCAGGAAAGCTGTCTTGACATCTATTTGCTGTTCCTCATAATTCAATATGAGCAGCAATCAATAAAAGAATCCGGATCAATTTAAGCTTAGCTACCAGCGAACATGTTTCCTCATAATCGAACCATTTCTTTCTGAGTACACTTTTTCGCAACAAGCTTTGCTTCCAAGGTTTTCACCTTTCCATATGATCCTCTTTTATTTCCTTTGACCCTTGCAATGGCTTTTACACCATTTAGTGGTCATACAAGTTCCCAAACTTAATATAGAACCCGTAGATTCTATTTTAACATGCATTGCAACTTACTAAGATTCCGCATTTTCATCTTGTAGTGTTACGTCGTATCCGTGGGACAATACCATGTTTACTAGGGATCAAGTCTCACGACTCTCCCAAAACATATATTTATGGGTTGTCATACAACCCTCCCACTACGACAAGGCACTACATGTAATTGTGTATCAGACGTGACACGTGTCGCAGTTTACCTTGTGGTATATCCTCTTGTACACTTGGTACTTACACTTAGTGTTTTCCTCTCACATCCTTTAGAACAACTTATACATGGGTTTGTGATTTATTACATAGTCCTTTTCCAAAAATCTAGTTATTGAGTTAACAATTATCCTTCGATCTTTTGGACTAAATAAATCACCCTCCATTTTTCTAGGATATCCCATATACAGACAAATGTTTCACGAATTACTGTATCTAGGGTATATCCATAAAATGAATTTAATTATTCCAAATAATTCGTTATCTATCTAATCATAACCATAAGAGCCTTATCCCATCTACTCACCACACCATTCAGCTGGGGCATGCCCGGTGTAGTCAACTTGAGATTTAATCTCAACTTCTGATTATTAGTTCCTAACTATCCTAAGAGGTCTTCATCATCACAATTGAATCGTAATGATATGATATATTTTCCATGACGCTCACTGTACCAGCCTTACAATTCTTGAATTAATCAAAGAACTTAGACATGCAGTGCATCATATAAATATATTGGTTTCCAGAATAATTTTCGAATATTCATAACCACCTCTCGCCTGGATAATATTAGGTTCGCTTGAATCAGAATGAACTAATTCCAACATATATATCTTTGGCTCTACTCCCCAAAGCCTTGAAAAGGCAGTTAATCAAATTTACTTCCAAGCAAGACTCGCAAGTCCGATAGTTTCCACTTCAGATAAACCTTACGGTCTATCGGCTATCAACTTTTGAATCCTACTTAAGTAAAATGAATTAGTCATAGATGCCAAATGTATGTTTAGTTCATTTCCGAAGGTTCCTTTCTCTTGCTCATATTAGAAGATGTATTATTTAATTACTATTTATTGCATCTGTGGAATGTACATGATTCAAGAGTATACTTTTTATCCACCAACGTACTTTATCGGATTATAGCCTCATTCCTCATTACTATGACCATGTCATTTAAATGAAATGAAGTATCCATCCGTTAATGCATAGAAACCGAAATTAAATTCTTTCTATGAAACGTACGTAAAGACAATTTCTCATAATCTATCGTTTATTCTTATCATGAGATAAATAAACAACTCCCACTGCAATAGCCACTATCTTTGTAGTTTTACCCATGTTATAACAATCTTATCCTTACTAATTGATAAACATTTAGTGATTCCAATATCTACACAGTTTGTGTCAGTAGATGCCATCACTAATCATGTTTAAACCATTAGTAAATAAGATATTAAACTTGTTCACATCATGATGAAAATAGCTTTCATTTGCCACATGTTTTGTCAGAAGTTTCCCACCATTTACATCCTCTTGTAATTCAGGTGGAACTTACTCAAAACATCCAGGCAATTTTGTAGAATAAAATTGACTTAGGTTTCCCCTTCAACTTCTATTCCATAATTTTCCAATTCATTCATCAAATTCTATCATGATCTTGCGCCTTTTAAATTACTCAAGTATCCAAAGAGTTAGATGAGACCATCATATTTCTATGAATCTCTCATCTCTTCACTAGAGACTTTAATAGGCATCATGAGCCGTCCTTTGAGAGAACACACTTGTATTTTCTTAAGCAGTAATTTTCAAAACCACGATTCTATTCTAATCATCTAATTTGGACAAGTAAATATAATGTCTTTTAGTTAACAATTACTGAAATAAAACCATTCGAAATTCAGAGAATCACAAATAAATTTACCGATCAAAACTTCGAATTTTATTCTTTTATATTGATTCCCTCAAAACAATATAAAATAAAATTCACCGACATCTCAAGCACCGTGAGTCTGCAAGCCACGATAGTGTGGAAGTTTACAAACCCGAACATTTACAAGAGAAGGTTTTACCCATTAATTTCATTTGTCAACCTAACTTTATGACAAAATAATTAATAGTCGGTTCCTCTTTGGCCATGCAAATAAAAGCAGTGACTCCGATGGGGAGGATACTTATTATTTACATCTAAGTGTACACCATTATTTGACCCCAAGTCCGCGGCCCAAGCTTGTGTGCCTTACAGATGGAGAAGTACACACGCGCTCAGATAACTTCCTACAGTCATCTATTACAAGTTTGTACCAGTGGACCGCATATAAACTCATCCGATAGGGAGGAAGGTCTAAGCCAACGCGCAAGTTCATATGCATCACATTACAAATGTAATTTTTTAATGAAGTCAGTTCCAGCAATCCATGAATAAACTCATCCGATGGGGAGGAAGGCTCTAATGCCGACGCGCAAGTTTATTCACATTGCTAACAAACCAATAATGGAGGCCGCGGGAATTTATTACCAATTCCCTCTCCCACTTAGTTATTTAATTTACCGAGGATATTTAACATGCATATAATATTCCTGAATAAAATATACAACTTAAACATGCTTCTATTAACAGCAATTTAAATAAATAAATCACATAGAACATGCCTTTCATATATAACACTTAATTGTAAAGTCAAAACAATTAAATCAGTTATATATCATAATTAATTGCATAATGAATAGTGGATCAATTAAATGGGCCCTAGAGTAACAAATAAGCACAAAATGAGCAGCAGACTAAATTAATTAATCATGCTCATTATCTATGGCCCATAATCTTAGCCCAAAACCAAATTAATTCCACCAAGCCCACTAGCACAAAATTAGCCTATTAATAAATAACTAATTTATCATGCTTGGCCCATTACCCACAATTAATTAAAACAGCAGTTAAGGTCCAAGAGCCCATATCCAATTTAATTAAAATTGGGCCCAGCAGGGAGCCCAAAACCATTTAACTAAAATTGGGCCATTTAACTACAGCCCAATAAACACCTTAATAAACATTTAGGCCCAACAGCCCAAAATAATTATTAGGAAAAGAGCCCTGCAATTAAACTTGGCCCAACAGAGACAGCCCACATAATCAAGCCCAAATGAGCCTGAAGCCCTAGGAAGAGCAGCCGCCGGCTCTTCTTCTTCTCCAGGGATCTCCGGCACAACCAGTCGTCGCCGAGCCGCTGTCTTCGGTGGCGCCGCCAAACGACCACCGGAATTTTGCCGTAAGCCCGCCGTCGAGCAGCTCCCTGGTGCGCGCCGCCTTCACCGACAGGTTAGCCATCAGCAACACACGCTGAGATGCTGTTCGAACTGCCGTCGGTCAGTGGTCTCGGAACCCGCTAGACTCGGTCGGAGCCTCCTGTCCAGGTTCGAAGCCACACGACGTCCCGCCAGTCACCTCCCATCGCTGGCGTCGCCGCCATGAGCAGTTGCAGAAACTTGGCGACGCATCGCCATCCAAACTGCACTCCCGAGGCCCGCCTTGAAGAACGATCGACTCGCCTGGAAATTGCAGCAGACTCGCTCGGAATGCCGCTTCCCGAGTCCGCCGCCGCCCATCTTGGTTTGACTCCGCTGCGAACTGTCAGCAGCGCTGCCGTTCTGCGTCGATCTGCTCCGATCCCCCTGGATCTGCCTCGAATCGCCCAGTCGGAGCTCTCCCTCAATAGAGCGACACCGCTTCTGCACCAGCAAGCGGCGGCGGTAACAGTCTAGCCCGGAATCCATCGATGCCGCTTGCTCCAGCCCTTTCCCAGCCAAAACGGTCGCCTGAATCCTTGCCGTCCATTACACACCGCCCGCTGCCTGATCGATTGGTCCAGTTTTGCGTCGGCGTTCGTTCGTTGACGGTCAAGATTCTGGCTGACGTCGGGACTCACAAGGGATCCACCATCATGCCGTCGCCGTTCACGACCGTTCACAGCAGTCCACGCCGTGCGTCGACGAGCAGCCCACCGTTCAGCCCAGTCGGCGTGTTTGTGTGTGTGATAGATAGCATATTATTTTCAAATAGTGTGTGTTGTGTCCAGAAATTACAATCAACAACAAACACACAAACCAAATAGGATACCATGGTGAAAAACAATAACAGTATTACAGAACCCATGAGATTATATCCAGATTAATCCACATAATCAAATAATCAAGTTCAAACATGCTATTAATCCAACAACAAACACACGAACGTCTCACGTTTCACCACGAAACCTGGCTCTGATACCAATTGTTGGCAATTGGATCGAGTGGATCAACGTGATCCGTTAGGGAAAACAGGCAAACAATCAGCGGAAGCATAAAACGTGTTTACCATACTTCTGGGTCGATGTAGAGGATGAACAGCAGAGAACCACCTCTCAATCTTCTGCTGTATGTCCCAAGTCGAATCCTGCTGTTGTGTGGGCAACAATCCGCAGGATTCTCTCAATCTGCTCCTGTTCTTTCTAACTGTCAAATGAGGCACTGACTTAGGGTTAACAGGAGCTGAGATGACTTATATAGTTGGGCTACAGCGGGGACCAGGAGGAGAAATTGGGCTGGGCCTCAATTGAATTTAATTAACCAAGCTTAGCCCAAAGCTTTTAATTAAATCCAATAATAATAATATAGTCCACTAAAATATTATTACTGCACTACCCGTCCAATCCCAAAATTATGTTCTGGGCTCCTTCTTATTATAAGCCCGACAGTCTCCCCATGTTTAAGATATACAATGCCCATTAATTAATTAAGTTACTGACAACTCAAATTAATTAATATCTCATCCGAGAGTAGTACCACTCAACCTTTTTATCATGCCGGAAATTAATCCACTTGCAAGATTTACATGATAAACCTTATGAGCTCCACAAGGGGACATCATCAACCTATGACGGACATGGATTCCTTCTACAATCAACAGCACACCATAGATACAGCACTATTTCCCAACTCACCGAGTTTGTTGATTTAATACTTATAAATCTCACCCATTGATGAATCAAAGAAATACATACTGCCCTACGTGTCGAGGTTATTGTATAGGGATTAAGAACACGAACTTCCATAATAACAGAGATCAAGTTCTTCTATAAGTCAGTATAAGAAGAACGATCTCAGGCGGTCCTGCTCAATACACACAAGTGCACTAATGTGATTCTATAGCCAAGACAAGCTAATACCAAACCACACTACAACCATACCGATAGAGAGTCCCCGTCTATCTCAGTTGTGAGCATCTGTTTATACTTTATAAGGAAACCGATAATATGATCTTCTGCGTGTTGTCGCACAACATATTATCTACAGTATAAAGTAAGTGGACTATTGCATCTTGCATATAAATAAATTATAAGATGCAATCATTTGATCAATGATTCTCAATTCAAATATTGTTATGACATTGTTCATACTAAAGCTAGAATTTTAGTATACAATCCAACAAAATCTATCATGCATTATATGTTGTTTATCTTTTCTTAACTCATAAAGAAAAGAGTTTTTTATTCAATGATTCGATTAAACAAAGAGACAATGAGTCTTTGGACGTTGAATCTATCATGCATTATATATTGTTTATCCTTTCTTAACTCATTGGAAAGGAGTTTTTTATTCAACGATTCGTTGAAATGAAGTGAAAATGAGTCTTTAGACGACAAATCTATCATGCATTATACGTTGTTTATCCTTTCTTAACTCATAAGGAAAAGTATAAAAAAAGAAATTCTTTTTCTATACATTCGAACCACTGTTGGGCATTCTTTATTTAATGATTCGATTAAATGAAGAGATAATAAGTCTTTAAACGTCGAATCTATCATGCATTATATGTTGTTTATCCTTTCTTAACTCATAAAGAAATGAGTTCTTTATTCAATGATTCGATTAAATGAAAAGATAATAAGTATTTGAACGTCGAATCTATCATGTATTATATATTGTTTATCCTTTCTTAACACATAAGGAAAGGAGTTTTTTATTCTAAGATTCGTTTAAAAGAAGTGTTAATGAGTATTTAGACGTCGAATCTATCATGCATTATATGTTGTTTAACCTTTTTTAACTCATAAGGAAACGAGTTCTTTATTCAATGATTCGATTAAACGAAGAGATAAGGAGTCTTTAAACGTCGAATCTATCATGCATTATATGTTGTTTATCCTTTCTTAACTCATAAGGAAACGAGTTCTTTATTCAACGATTCAATTAAACGAAGAGATAATAAGTATTTGAACGTCGAATCTATCATGCATTATATATTGTTTATCCTTTCTTAACTCATAAGGAAAGGAGTTTTTTATTCAAATATTCGTTTAAAAGAAGTGATGATAAGTATTTAGACGTCGAATCTATCATGCATTATATGTTGTTTATCCTTTCTAAACTCATAAGAAAACGAGTTCTTTATTCAATGATTCGATTAAACGAAGAGATAATGAGTCTTTAAATGTCGAATCTATCATGCATTATATGTTGTTTATCTTTTCTTAACTCATAAAGAAGTGAGTCTTTTATTCAATGATTTGATTAAACGAAATGATAATGAGTCTTTAGACGTCGAATCTATCATGCATTATATGTTGTTTATCCTTTCTTAACTCATAAGGAAACGAGTTCTTTATTTATTGATTCTATTAAACGAAGAGATAATAAGTCTTCTAACGTAAAATCTATCATGCATTATATGTTGTTTATCCTTTCTTAACGGTTAAGGAAACATGTTCTTAATTCAATGAGTCGATTAAACGAAGAGATAATGAGTCTTTAGACATCGAATCTATCATGCATTATATGTTGTTTATCCATTTATTAAATCATAAAGAAACGAGTTCTTTATTCAATGATTCGATTAAATGAAGAGATAATAAGTCTTTGAACGTAGAATCTATCATGCATTATATGTTGTTTATCTTTTCTTATCTCATAAAGTAACGAGTTTTTTATTCAATGATTCGATTAAACAAAGAGATAATAACTCTTTAGACATCGAATCTATCACGCATTATATATTGTTTATCCTTTCTTAACTCATAAGGAAAGGAGTTTTTTATTCAATGATTCGTCTAAATGAAGTGATAATGAGTCTTTAGACGTCGAATCTATCATGCATTATATGTTGTTTATCATTTCTTAACTCATATGGAAATGAGTTCTTTATTCAGTGAATCGATTAAATGAAGAGATAATAAGTCTTTAAACGTCGAATCTATCATGAATTATATGTTGTTCATCCTTTCTTAACTCATAAAGAAATGAGTTTTTATTCATTGATTCGATTATACGAAGAGATAATAAGTCTTTTAACGTCGAATATATCATGCATTATATGTTGTTTATCCTTTCTTAACTCTTAAGGAATCATGTTCTTTATTTAGTGATTTGATTAAATGAAAAGATAATGAGTCTTTAGACATCGAATCTATCATGCATTATATGTTGGTTATCCTTTCTTAACTCATAAAGAAATGAGTTTTTTATTCAATAATTCGATTAAACAAAGAGATAATGACACTTTAGACATCGAATCTATCACGCATTATATATTGTTTATCCTTTCTTAACTCATAAGGAAAGGAGTTTTTTATTCAATGATTCGTCTAAATGAAGTGATAATTAGTCTTTAGACGTCGAATCTATCATGCATTATATGTTGTTTATCCTTTCTTAACTCATAAAAAACGAGTACTTAATTCAATGATTCGATTAAATGAAGAGATAATAAGTCTTTGAACGTCAAATCTATCATGCATTATATGTTGTTTATCTTTTCTTAACTCATAAAGAAATGAGTTCTTTATTCAATGATTCGATTAAACGAAGAGATAATTAGTCTTTGAACGTCGAATCTATCATGCATTATATGTTGTTTATCCTTTCTTAACTCATAAAGAAATGAGTTCTTTATTCATTGATTCGATTATACGAAGAGATAATAAGTCTTTTAACGTCGAATATATCATGCATTATATGTTGTTTATCATTTCTTAACTCTTAAGGAATCATGTTCTTTATTTAGTGATTTGATTAAATGAAAAGATAATGAGTCTTTAGACATCGAATCTATCATGCATTATATGTTGGTTATCCTTTCTTAACTCATAAAGAAATGAGTTTTTTATTTAATAATTCGATTAAACAAAGAGATAATGACTCTTTAGACGTTGAATCTATCATGCATTATATATTGTTTATCCTTTCAAAACTCATAAGGAAATGAGTTCTTTATTCAATGATTCGATTAAACGAAGTGATAATGAGTCTTCAGACGTCGAATCTATCATGCATTATATGTTGTTTATCCTTTCTTAACTCTATAAGAAACCGGTTCTTTATTCAATGATTCGATTAAACGAAGAGATAATAAGTCTTTGAACGTCAAATCTATCATGCATTATATGTTGTTTATCTTTTCTTAACTCATAAAGAAAAGAGTTTTTTATTAAATGATTCAATTAAACAAAGAGATAATGACTCTTTAGACATTGAATCTATCATTCATTATATATTGTTTATCCTTTCTTAACTCGTATGGAAATGAGTTTTTTATTCAACGATTCGATTAAACGAAGTGATAATGAGTCTTTGGACGACGAATCTATCATGCATTACATGTTGTTTATCCTTTTTTAACTCATAAAGAAATGAGTTCTTTATTCAATGATTCGATTAAACGAAGAGATAATAAGTATTAGAACGTCGAATCTATCATGCATTATATATTGTTTATCCTTTCTTAACTCATAAGGAAAGGAGTTTTTTATTCAATGATTCGTCTAAATGAAGTGATAATGAGTCTTTAGACGTCGAATCTATCATGCATTATATGTTGTTTATCATTTCTTAACTCATATGGAAATGAGTTCTTTATTCAGTGAATCGATTAAATGAAGAGATAATAAGTCTTTAAACGTCGAATCTATCATGAATTATATGTTGTTCATCCTTTCTTAACTCATAAAGAAATGAGTTTTTATTCATTGATTCGATTATACGAAGAGATAATAAGTCTTTTAACGTCGAATATATCATGCATTATATGTTGTTTATCCTTTCTTAACTCTTAAGGAATCATGTTCTTTATTTAGTGATTTGATTAAATGAAAAGATAATGAGTCTTTAGACATCGAATCTATCATGCATTATATGTTGGTTATCCTTTCTTAACTCATAAAGAAATGAGTTTTTTATTCAATAATTCGATTAAACAAAGAGATAATGACACTTTAGACATCGAATCTATCACGCATTATATATTGTTTATCCTTTCTTAACTCATAAGGAAAGGAGTTTTTTATTCAATGATTCGTCTAAATGAAGTGATAATTAGTCTTTAGACGTCGAATCTATCATGCATTATATGTTGTTTATCCTTTCTTAACTCATAAAAAACGAGTACTTAATTCAATGATTCGATTAAATGAAGAGATAATAAGTCTTTGAACGTCAAATCTATCATGCATTATATGTTGTTTATCTTTTCTTAACTCATAAAGAAATGAGTTCTTTATTCAATGATTCGATTAAACGAAGAGATAATTAGTCTTTGAACGTCGAATCTATCATGCATTATATGTTGTTTATCCTTTCTTAACTCATAAAGAAATGAGTTCTTTATTCATTGATTCGATTATACGAAGAGATAATAAGTCTTTTAACGTCGAATATATCATGCATTATATGTTGTTTATCATTTCTTAACTCTTAAGGAATCATGTTCTTTATTTAGTGATTTGATTAAATGAAAAGATAATGAGTCTTTAGACATCGAATCTATCATGCATTATATGTTGGTTATCCTTTCTTAACTCATAAAGAAATGAGTTTTTTATTTAATAATTCGATTAAACAAAGAGATAATGACTCTTTAGACGTTGAATCTATCATGCATTATATATTGTTTATCCTTTCAAAACTCATAAGGAAATGAGTTCTTTATTCAATGATTCGATTAAACGAAGTGATAATGAGTCTTCAGACGTCGAATCTATCATGCATTATATGTTGTTTATCCTTTCTTAACTCTATAAGAAACCGGTTCTTTATTCAATGATTCGATTAAACGAAGAGATAATAAGTCTTTGAACGTCAAATCTATCATGCATTATATGTTGTTTATCTTTTCTTAACTCATAAAGAAAAGAGTTTTTTATTAAATGATTCGATTAAACAAAGAGATAATGACTCTTTAGACATTGAATCTATCATTCATTATATATTGTTTATCCTTTCTTAACTCGTATGGAAATGAGTTTTTTATTCAACGATTCGATTAAACGAAGTGATAATGAGTCTTTGGACGACGAATCTATCATGCATTACATGTTGTTTATCCTTTTTTAACTCATAAAGAAATGAGTTCTTTATTCAATGATTCGATTAAACGAAGAGATAATAAGTATTAGAACGTCGAATCTATCATGCATTATATATTGTTTATCCTTTCTTAACTCATAAGGAAAGAGTTTTTTATTCAAAGATTCGTTTAAAAGAAGTGATAATGAGTATTTAGACGTCGAATCTATCATGCATTATATGTTGTTTATCCTTTTTTAACTCATAAGGAAACGAGTTCTTTATTCAATGATTCGATTAAATGAAGAGATAAAGAGTCTTTAAACGTCGAATCTAGCATTATATGTTGTTTATCATTTCTTAACTCATAAGGAAACGAGTTCTTTATTCATGATTCGATTAAACAAAGAGATAATAAGTATTTGAACGTCAAATCTATCATGCATTATATATTGTTTATCCTTTCTTAACTCATAAGGAAAAGAGTTTTTTGTTCAAATATTCGTTTAAAAGAAGTGATAATGAGTATTTAGACGTCGAATCTATCATGCATTATATGTTGTTTATCCTTTTTTAACTCATAAGGAAACGAGTTCTTTATTCAATGATTCAATTAAATGAAGAGATAATGAGTCTTTATACATCAAATCTATCATGCATTATATGTTTTTTTATCCTTTCTAAACTCATAAGAAAACGAGTTCTTTATTCAATGATTCGATTAAATGAAGAGATGATAAGTCTTTAAACGTTGAATCTATCATGCATTATATGTTGTTTATCTTTTCTTAACTCATAAAGAAATGAGTTCTTTATTCAATGATTAGATTAAACAAAGAGATAATTACTCTTTAGACGTCGAATCTGTCATGCATTATATGTTGTTTATCCTTTCTTAACTCATAAGGAAACGAGTTCTTTATTCATTGATTCGATTAAACGAAGAGATAATAAGTCTTCTAACGTCGAATCTATCATGCATTATATGTTGTTTATCCTTTCTTAACTGTTAAGGAAACATATTCTTTATTCAATGATTCGATTAAACGAAGAGATAATGAGTCTTTAGACATCGAATCTATCATGCATTATATGTTGTTTATCCTTTCTTAACTCATAAAGAAACAGTTATTTATACAATGATTCGATTAAATGAAGAGATCATAAGTCTTTGAACGTCAAATCTATCATGCATTATATGTTGTTTATCTTTTCTTAACTCATAAAGAAAAGAGTTTTTTATTCAATGATTCGATTAAATATAGAGATAATGAGTCTTTAGACGTTGAATCTATCATGCATTATATATTGTTTATCCTTTCTTAACACATTGGAAAGGAGTTTTTTATTCAACGATTCGATGAAATGAAGTGAAAATGAGTCTTTAGACGACGAATCTATCATGCATTATACGTTGTTTATCCTTTCTTAACTCATAAGAAAACGAGTTCTTTATTTAATGATTCGATTAAATGAAGAGATAATAAGTCTTTAAACGTCGAATCTATCATGCATTATACGTTGTTTATCCTTTCTTAACTCATAAAGAAATGAGTTCTTTATTCAATGATTCGATTAAATGAAAAGATAATAAGTATTTGAACGTCGAATCTATCATGTATTATATATTGTTTATCCTTTCTTAACACATAAGGAAAGGAGTTTTTTATTCTAAGATTCGTTTAAAAGAAGTGTTAATGAGTATTTAGACGTCGAATCTAACATGCATTATATGTTGTTTAACCTTTTTTAACTCATAAGGAAATAAGTTCTTTATTCAATGATTCGATTAAACGAAGAGATAAGGAGTCTTTAAACGTCGAATCTATCATGCATTATATGTTGTTTATCCTTTCTTAACTCATAAGGAAACGAGTTCTTTATTCAATGATTCAATTAAACGAAGAGATAATAAGTATTTGAACGTCGAATCTATCATGCATTATATATTGTTTATCCTTTCTTAACTCATAAGGAAAGGAGTTTTTTATTCAAATATTCGTTTAAAAGAAGTGATAATGAGTATTTAGACGTCGAATCTATCATGCATTATATGTTGTTTATCCTTTCTAAACTCATAAGAAAACGAGTTCTTTATTCAATGATTCGATTAAACGAAGAGATAATGAGTCTTTAAATGTCGAATCTATCATGCATTATATATTGTTTATCCTTTCTTAACTCATAAGGAAACGAGTTCTTTATTCCATGATTCGATTAAACAAAGAGATTATTACTCTTTAAACGTCGAATTTATCATGCATTATATGTTGTTTATTCTTTCTTAACTCATAAAGAAGTGAGTTTTTTATTCAATGATTTGATTAAACGAAGTGATAATGAGTCTTTAGACGTCGAATCTATCATGCATTATATGTTATTTATCCTTTCTTAACTCATAAGGAAACGAGTTCTTTATTCATTGATTCTATTAAACGAAGAGAAAAATAAGTCCTCTAACATCGAATCTATCATGCATTATATGTTGTTTATCCTTTCTTAACGGTTTAGGAAACATGTTCTTTATTCAATGATTCGATTAAACGAAGAGATAATGAGTCTTTAGACATCGAATCTATCATGCATTATATGTTGTTTATCCTTTCTTAACTCATTAAGAAATGAGTTCTTTATTCAATGATTCGATTAAACAAAGAGATAATTACTCTCTAGACATCGAATTTATCATGCATTATATGTTGTTTATCCTTTCTTAACTCATAAAGAAATGAGTTCTTCATTCAATGATTCGATTAAACAAAGAGATAATGAATCTTTAGACGTCGAATCTATCATGCATTATATATTGTTTATCCTTTCTTAACTCATAAAGAAGTGAGTTTTTTATTCAATGATTCGATTAAACGAAGTGATAATGAGTCTTTAGACGTCGAATCTAGTATGCATTATATGTTGTTTATCCTTTCTTAACTCATAAAGAAATGAGTTCTTTATTCAATGATTCGATTAAATAAAGAGATAATGTCTCTTTAGACGTCGAATCTATCATGCATTATATATTATTTATCCATTCTTAACTCATAAGGAAAGGAGTTTTTTATTCAATGATTCGTCTAAACGAAGTGATAATGAGTCTTTAGACGTCGAATCTATCATGCATTATATGTTGTTTATCCTTTCTTAACTCATAAGGAAACGATTTCTTTATTCAATGATTCGATTAAATGAAGAGATAATAAGTATTTGAACGTCGAATCTATCATGCATTATATATTGTTTATCCTTTCTTAACTCATAAGGAAAGGAGTTTTTTATTCAAAGATTCATTTAAAAGAAGTGATAATAAGTATTTAGATGTCAAATTTATCATACATTATATGTTGTTTATCCATTCTTAACTCATAAGGAGACGAGTTCTTTATTCAATGATTCGATTAAATGAAGAGATAATGAGTCTTTAAACGCCGAATCTACCATGCATTATATGTTGTTTATCCTTTCTTAACTCATAAGGAAACGAGTACTTTATTCATGATTCGATTAAACAAAGAGATAATAAGTATTTGAACGTCGAATCTATCATGCATTATATATTGTTTATCCTTTCTTAACTCATAAGGAAAGGAGTTTTTTGTTCAAAGATTCGTTTAAAAGAAGTGATAATGAGTATTTAGACGTCGAATCTATCATGCATTATATGTTGTTTATCCTTTCTTAACTCATAAAGAAACGAATTCTTTATTCAATGATTCGATTAAACAAAGAGATAATGAATCTTTAGACGTCGAATCTATCATGCATTATATAATGTCTTGCCTCAACTTTTAAAAGCCCAAAATAATTTATTTATCTTTGGCCCAAACCTTATAATATATCAGCCCCAAACTAGAATTTGTTTTTAGAGCCCAAAATCGATTTAATTATTATTAGCCCAACTAGAATTTGCTTTTAGAGCCCAAAATCTATATATTTATTTTTGGCCCAAAGTCTAACTCACTTAAATGGTTTAATCTATTAATAAGCCCAGCACATCAATAGCCCCAACAATATATGTCAAAAATAGAATAAAAAGGAGAAAGGAAGATAAGAAATAAGAAAGGGCTTCTAGAACATCCAAGAGGGGGAAAGAAGAGAAAGGAAGAGGAGAAACCCTTGTGATCAAATTCTCCCATACAACTCTCATTTTAGTTGGTGTATAAGTGTGTTAAGGTAAGTAATATGTCAATTAAGCTTCCTTTCTCCATGATTTTGTGATTTTGTTGGGTTTCTTCCTAGTAAAGGGAAATTCGTATGCTTCTGTTCGACCAACTTTCGACATAGCTATTGAAATTAGAAAGTTGCAAACTTAATTTCTATACGTAGCTGGATTCGTTAGCTTTCCGTAGCCACTTGAAACACCTAAATCAGATTTTTCTACAATTAGTTATGAATATTTTCGTAAACTGCCTCTAGATGATTCGCAGACACTGTCTGAACTGATTTTGGTATATCTATTGCCCTCAAATATTTTCAAACTCAATTTCTGTATATAGCTGAGTTTGTTAGCTTTCCGTAGCCACTTGAAACGCCTCAATCCGAGTTATATACAATTAGTTATGATTTTTTTCGTGACCTGCCGCAGGCTGGAAAATTTCAGAATTTGTTATGTCAAATTCAAATTTATTTCCTATCGTTTCGTTTGAGAAATGATATGAACCGGGTTATGTGAGACTCGGAGTTGGTGTTGAGGAGTTACGAGCTGCCCTTTATTTAATATCAACTCCTATGTATATTGATTTGTATTCATTTGCTTATCTACTTTTTAGGTAAAGATCAATCGTCGAAGGGCAAGGGAATAACTTCAGATTTCGGAGAGAGTTAATCATTTCCTTGTGAGTTGATAATTCCGGAATGCCTTCTCTTGTGGGAAGTGTGGACCCTTGACAAGTTTGCATTCATTTTCTTTACTTACTTGATAAGAAAATTACTTGGTGATGTGTTATGTGGTAAAGAGGCTGATTGACTCAATTGCTCTAGGTTGAGCCTGATTGGCATGATATGGTCCATTGATTATCTTATATTATTTCATATAGAGTCCTGTCAGCCATGTATTACGGGTATTGTTTGTTTTAATTTATAGAGCCTTGCTGGCTCGATATATGGTATCATTTGTTGTGAAGTATTTGAGGATTAATCTATTGATAATCTTGTAACTTGAGTTGTTATGCATTTGATGATTTATATGCATACATGGTACCAAGGTTAAGTAGCCCGAATTGGTCACGGTTCGGGTGAGTTGGAGCGACATTGATTAAGTAGCCTGAATAGTCACGGTTCGGGTGAGTTAGAGTGACAAACTAATCGCCCGTGGCTTGGCAAACCTGGGTGAGTTAGATCTAACGGGGCACCTGTCCATTTGCCAAATATTGATACTCTGGAAGGTGATCGTTAGATGGATCAGCCTATTATAGGCTCAGTCAACGTCACTGGTGTGGGACACGCATGTTATATATGTTTACATGTTTTATCATTTCAAGGATCTCATTGATATTAAATTGTGGTACTTGGTATATGTTGAGAAAGAGAATTAACCTTCATTTTGTCTAGAGTAACGTGACGGGCTCGGACTGACTCTCGATGGAGAGCTCAGTTCGAGGAGGATATTGGCTACCCACGCGTCTTTTATGTGTTAACATGTTGTTTGAACTAAATGTGTTATTTTTTAAATGCGTATAGAGGTTTTATTTTCATTAATTTGTATATTGTGTAAGAAATACTTGATGTGGAACGCAAATGTTGGATTTTAAGTTATAAGTCTTGAACGTGAGTACATACTTCGTATAAGGGTTGGCGTGATCGGCTTATCACCTCACTGAGCTAGTGGTTTTGCTCACCCCCCACCATTCCTTTCCTATTCAGGCGGTTGATATCTTTTGGTTGGAGGTTTGCCTATCTTTTGCTCGTCATCCGATCAGTGCTTAGGTACTCTTCTTTTTGTGTATAAATTGGCGGATCCATTGGCGAGATTGTATAGTTCATATCTGGTACCCCTTGATGTTTTTTTTACTTTCGCGATGTTATATCGCTTGTGTATATTTTCTTCAGACCGAGTTACGTCATTGTATTTTGTTCCTTTGTAAATCTTTGGTGGTATGTTATGAAAATGATGTCCTCGGGTAGTACTCGTTATCACATTTGTTCTATCCTACAGGTATTTGATAGCAAGCCTTACGTTTTCTATAAATTTTCGGAGTGGAGTGCACCCATTCCGTGAAATTTATGGTTAACGTGGCAGTTGTCTCGTTCTGTCTACGGTCGGGGCGTGATAACTTTCTTGGTATCAGAGCCTGGTTATATGAGTCTCATTCTCTCTGAGTCGAGCCAATGGATCCAATTTTGTTTCTATGTCCTTCTAAGGTATCGTATTACCTTGATGTTTACATTGCATTTTTCTTTCAGTCTTTATGGCACCTCCAGTTCGACGTCGAAGATGCACCCCTCGTGATCCTTCGAGTCCCCGAGGACATGTTTCTTCTGATCATGTCGTTCATCCGATTTCTACGAACCCTATCAATTCTGATCATAGGGTGCCGGTTACCCAGGTAGAGCAACCACGAGCTCAGTTGCGTGTTGAGCACATGATGACACCAGAGCAGTACAAGTTGTATTATGATCACATTCGAATACATGGTGTTCTACCAACTACGACGGCTCCTACGACTATGACTGTCACTGAGGACGTTATTCGCGCTAATGAACCGATTCAACCCACATCCAATGTCCCAGTTTCTACCCCAGGAATGGCTTTAGGAGGTTCTACTTCTCGAGGTGCATGTTTTATACCTGATTTGGTGAAAGCAGTTGAGAGCATGGGAACTTCAAAATCTGACGGTGCAAGAGATGCTTCTAAAGCGGACGCATGGTTAAAGGAGATTACAGAGACCTTTGGTACCCTGATGATTGAAGAATGTTATCGTGTGGTCATTGAGACCAAGCAATTAGGCCCAGACGCACGACGATGGTGGCAGAATCTAAATGAGACAACTTCTATTACTATTACATGGCCTATCTTTGTGGAACGATTCAAAGATCGATACTTCTCTCAGTACATCAAGGATCAGAAGAGGAAAGAGTTCTTCAACCTCTTTCAAGGCACTATGTCGGTCGTGGATTACGAAAGTAAGTTTCTTGAATTGCGAGAATTTGCTCCTGAGTCATATACGACGAGATACTTATGCAAGA
Source organism: Pogostemon cablin (assembly GCA_023678885.1). Classification (NCBI taxonomy): domain Eukaryota; kingdom Viridiplantae; phylum Streptophyta; class Magnoliopsida; order Lamiales; family Lamiaceae; genus Pogostemon; species Pogostemon cablin. The sequence goes on from JAHCLQ010000804.1 coordinate 58,103, forward strand.
GATTTGAAGATGGTCTTAATCTAAATATTCGAGATCGCATCAAGTCTGGAGACAAGTACGAGAGTCTTGACGAGCTCGTAGAAGAAGCTCTAAGGGTAGAAGGTTTAGTTCAAGCGAGACATAAGCTTGCAGAGCAAACTCAAAAGAAAAGGCAAGGGAGCACAATTCCAGGAAATGCATTGAAGATGTATAGGGGTGTGGGATCTTCGCGTAGCGCACCTAATTCGGTATCCACTAGTTTTCTTCAGCCTCGAGAGCAGTTTAATAGAAGTGGGAGCAATGTCTCGGGATCGGTTGGTGCAAATCGCAAGTGCCAGAATTGTTTAAATTATCACGACAGCCCCTGCAAGCCTCCTCAGGTATGTTATCAGTGTCGACAACCGGGGCATATGCGAGGTTCTTGTCCCCAGCTTACGGGAGTGAGCGGTCAGAGTTCTAGTCAGCCTCGTGGTAGACCAGTATATTCTACACCCAGAGATACTCGATCAACAGCTGCCAGAGTACCTGATACCATAAGCGGCCCTAGCACTCGATCACCTATGCAAGGAAAGAATCAAACTAGAGTATTTCATATTTCCCAGGAAGAGGCTCGATCAGATCCGAAGGTTGTGACAGGTAATTTATAATTCGAGTATTTTTACATGCTTGATCTAACCCCTGCCTCGTTATGCCACTTGATAACGAATAAGATATTCGTAAGAAATTTTATCGTTCTGAACTTTTAACTCATAATCTTGTGTAATCTTACTTCTTTAGGCCATTTGTCTGTTGGAGACCACCAGGTCTATGCTTTATTTGATCCAGGTTCTGATAGTTCTTATATACGAGATGACCTTGCTGCGATCTTAAATTATCCTATCTCTCATTTGTCACCTGAAATCATAGTTCATACCCCTCTTGGAGAGCGTCTAATTCGTGATTCGGTGTTTCTTGGTTGCCCATTGAAGATTAAGGATGTCATTCTAGAAGCTGAATTGATACCATTGGCTTTGATCGATCTCGATGTTATTCTTGGTATAGATTGGCTTTCTTCTCATCATGCAATTCTCGACTGCCACGAGAAGCTTGTTATTTTCCGTAGACCAGGATTCCCAGAACTTGTTTTTAAAGGTGAACTTCAAAAGATACCACTCTCTTTTATTTCAATGTTGTCTGTGCATAAATTAATGCGCAAGGGTTGTGAGGCATTTTTGGCATTTGTCATCGACACTTCTCTTCCTGAGACTAAACTAGAGGACATCCCGATCGTGAATGAATTTTCTAATATCTTTCCCGAAGACTTACCAGGAAAGCCTCCGAATCGAGAGATTGATTTTTCCATTGACGTACTTCCTGGAATCACACCTATATCGATTACTCCATTTCGAATGTCGCCAGCTGAGCTCAAGGAACTCAAGACACAACTTGGGGAATTATTGGAGAAGGGGTTCATACGACCTAGCACATCTCCGTGGGGTGCTCCAATTCTTTTTGTCAAGAAGAAAGACGGATCACTTCGCCTATGCGTCGACTACCGTCAGTTGAATAAAGTGACAATCAAGAACAAATATCCTCTTCCGAGAATCGATGATCTATTTGATCAATTGCAAGGAGCAACTGTGTTCTCAAAAATTGATTTGCGATCTGGTTATCACCAACTCAGGATTAGGGAATCTGATATCCCTAAGTCTGCTTTCCGAACTAGATACGGTCATTTTGAATTCTGTGTTATGCCTTTTGGACTAACAAATGCTCCTGCAGCTTTTATGGATCTTATGAATCGGGTCTTTCGGCCGTACTTAGATAAGTTTGTCATCGTCTTCATTGATGACATCCTTATTTATTCTAAATCAGACGACGAGCACTCTCATCATCTGAGAATTGTTTTGAATGTTCTTAGAGAAAATCAGCTTTATGCTAAATTTTTGAAGTGTGAATTTTGGCTTCGTGAGGTAAGTTTTTTGGGTCATCGCATTTCTAAAGATGGAATCTACGTCGATCCAGTGAAGATTCAAGCTATACTGAATTGGGAGCGTCCAAAGAACGTGACAGAGATTCGTAGCTTTCTGGGATTAGCTGGATATTATCAACGATTTGTCAAAGACTTTTCGTTGCTGGCTTCATCTTTGACTAAATTGACTCGGAAAGGGGTAAAATTTGAATGGAGTGAAGAGTGTGAGGAGGCATTTCAAGAATTGAAAAGACGACTCGTTTCAGCCCCTATTCTTGCTTTGCCAGACCCAGCAATTGAAGAATTTACCATTTATAGCGACGTCTCGCGACAATGGTTAGGATGTGTTCTAATGCAAGAAGGAAAGGTTATTGCCTACGCTTCAAGGCAATTGAAGAAGAATGAAGAAAATTATCCCACACACGATTTGGAGTTGGCTGCAATCATCTTTGCGTTGAAAACATGGAGGCACTATCTTTATGGTGCAACTTGTAGAATTTTCACTGATCACAAAAGCTTAAAGTATATCACCACGCAAAAGGAACTCAACCTCCGGCAAAGGCGATGGATGGAGTTGATTAGTGACTATGACTTAGTCATTGATTATCATCCTGGCAATGCAAACGTTGTTGCAGATGCTCTGAGTAGAAAGTCTTCTACCTCACTTGCTTCGATTCGATCTTCTTATCTTCCTATGTTGGAGCAGTTTAAATCTTTGCGCATTTCGCTCGATTGTGAAAAGTCTAATGATTCCGCTCTAATCGCCAAATTTGAGGTTCGACCTACTTTGTTCGAGCAAATTCAAGAAAGACAATCACATGATGTTCATTTACAACAGAAGATGGCGAAGCTAAAGCAAAGAAAAGAAACAGAATTTCAGATTCGGGATGACGGACTCCTTACTTTTAAAAATCGTGTTTGTGTTCCATCAGAACTTGATATTCGAAGAGCTATTCTTGAGGAAGCCCATTCTTCAGCTTATGCGATGCATCCTGGTAGTACCAAAATGTACAGAACGCTTCGGGAGCATTATTGGTGGCCAGGTATGAAATGGGACATTGCTGAATTCGTATCAAAATGTTTATCATGCCAACAGATAAAAGCGGATCACCAAAGACCAGCCGGTATGCTTCAACCACTACCTATTCCTGAGTGAAAATGGGAGAACATCACAATGGACTTTGTTTCCGGTTTGCCTCGAACGCAAAAGGGTCATGACTCAATCTGGGTCATTGTTGATCGTTTGACGAAATCGGTACATTTCCTTCTAGTACACACCAATGACTCTTTAGAGAAACTTGCCAAGTTATATGTGGATGAAATCGTGAGATTGCATGGAGTACCAGTGTCAATCATATCTGATCGAGATCCACGATTCACTTCACGTTTTTTGCCTAGTCTGCAAAGGGCGTTGGGTACGAAACTTCTATTCAGTACTTCGTTTCATCCACAGACTGACGGACAGTCAGTGCTACGTGCAGTGGTGTTGAATTTGAGAGGTAGCTGGGATAGGTACGTGACTTTGGTGGAGTTCGCTTATAACAACAGTTTCATTCAAGCATTGGAATGCCCCCGTACGAAGCTCTTTATGGCCGAAAGTGTTGGACACCACTCTTTTAGGATGAGGTTGGTGAGAGACAAATCGAACAAGTAGAGCTTATCGAAGATGCAAAGGAAAAAGTACAACTTATTCGAGACATACTTAAAGCAGCACAAGATCGACAGAAAAGCTATGCAGATAATAGGAGGCGCGAGTTGGAGTTTAATGTAGGAGACAAAGTGTTTCTGAAAGTTTCTCCGTGGAAGGGCGTGCTGCGATTCTACCATCGAGGAAAGTTAAGTCCGAGGTATATTGGCCCATTTACGATTTTACAAAGGATTGGTCGTGTCGCGTATCGACTTGAGCTACCAGCAGAATTGTCAAAGATTCACGATGTCTTCCATGTCTCTATGCTTAGAAAAATATGAACCAGATCCTTCACATGTGTTCAAATGTCCCCCAGTTGCATTAAAGAAAAATCTATCGTACGAAGTCCAACCTGTTCAAATTGTGGATCGCCGAGAGAAAATGCTTCGTAATAAATCCATTCCTATGGTGAGGGTTCTATGGAGAAGTGATCGAATTGAAGAAGAAAGATGGGAGCCAGAGTCTGTTATGCGTCAACAACATCCACATCTCTTTTTATCTCTAGGTACGTTTACGTTTCGAGGACGAAACTTTTTAGAGGAGGGGATACCTTATAATGTCTTGCCTCAACTTTTAAAAACCCAAAATAATTTATTTATCTTTGGCCCAAACCTTATAATATATCAGCCCCAAACTAGAATTTGTTTTTAGAGCCCAAAATCTATTTAATTATTATTAGCCCAACTAGAATTTGTTTTAGAGCCCAAAATCTATATATTTATTTTTGGCCCAAAGTCTAACTCACTTAAATGGCTTAATCTATTAATAAGCCCAGCCCATCAATAGCCCCAATAATATATGTAAAAAATAGAATAAAAAGGAGAAAGGAAGATAAGAAATAAGAAAGGGCTTCTAGAACATCCAAGAGGGGGAAAGAAGAGAAAGGAAGAGGAGAAACCCTTGTGATCAAATTCTCCCATACAACTCTCATTTTAGTTGGTGTATAAGTGTGTTAAGGTAAGTAATATGTCAATTAAGCTTCCTTTCTCCATGATTTTGTGATTTTGTTGGGTTTCTTCCTAGTAAAGGGAAATTCGTATGCTTCTGTTCGACCTACTTTCGACATAGCTATTGATCTTAGAAAGTTAGAAACTTAATTTCTATACGTAACTGGATTCGTTAGCTTTCCGTAGCAACTTGAAACACCTCAATCCGATTTTTCTACAATTAGTTATGAATTTTTTCGTAAACTGCCTCTAGGTGATTTGCAGCCACAGTCCGTACTGATTTTGGCATAACTATTGCCCTCAGAAATTTGCAAACTCAATTTTTTTACGTAGCTGAGTTTGTTAGCTTTCCGTAGCCACTTGAAACGCCTCAATCCGAGTTATATACAATTAGTTATAATTTTTTTCGTGAACTGCCGCAGGCTTGAAAATTTCAGAATTTGTTATGTCAAATTCAAATTTATTTCCTATCATTTCGTTTGAGAAATGATATGAACTGGGTTATGTGAGACTCGGAGTTGGTGTTGAGGAGTTACGAGCTGCCCTTTATTTAATATCAACTCCTATGTATATTGATTTGTATTCATTTGCTTATCTACTTTTTAGGTAAAGATCAATCGTCGAAGGGCAAGGGAATAACTTCAAATTTCGGAGATACTTAATCATTTCCTTGTGAGTTGATAATTCGGGAATGCCTTCTCTTGTGGGAAGTGTGGACCCTTGACAAGTTTGCACTCATTTTCTTTACTTACTTGATAAGAAAATTACTTGGTTATGTGTTATGTGGTAAAGAGGCTGATTGGCTCAATTGCTCTAGGTTGAGCCTGATTGGCATGATATGGTCCATTGATTATCTTATATTATTTCATATAGAGTCCTGTCAGCCATGTATTACGGGTATTGTTTGTTTTAATTTATAGAGCCTTGCTAGCTCGATATATGATATCATTTGTTGTGAAGTATTTGAGGATTAATCTATTGATAATCTTGTGACTTGAGTTGTTATGCATTTGATGATTTATATGCGTACCTGGTACCAAGGTTAAGCAGCCCGAATTGGTCACGGTTAGGGTGAGTTGGAGCGATATTAATTAAGTAGCCCGAATAGTCGCGGTTCGGGTGAGTTAGAGTGACAAACTAATCGCTCGTGGCTTGGCAAACCTGGGTGAGTTAGATCTAACTAGGCACCTGTCCATTTGCCAAATATTGATACTCTGGAAGGTGATCGTTAGATGGATCAGCCTATTATAGGCTCAATCAACGTCACCGGTGTGGGACACGCATGTTATATATGTTTACATATTTTATCATTTCAAGGATCTCATTGATATTAAATTGTGGTACTTGGTATATGTTGAGAAAGAGCATTAACCTTCATTTTGTCTAGAGTAACGGTGATGGGCTCGGACTGACTCTCGACGGAGAGCTCAGTTCGAGGAGGATATTGGCTACCCACGCGTCTTTTATGTGTTAACATGTTGTTTGAACTAAATGTGTTATTTTTTAAATGCGTATAGAGGTTTTATTTTGATTAATTTGTATATTGTGTAAGAAATACTTGATGTGGAACGCAAATATTGGATTTTAAGTTATAAGTCTTGAATGTGAGTACATACTTCATATAAGGGTTGGCGTGATCGGCTTATCACCTCACTGAGCTAGTGGTTTTGCTCACCCCCCACCATTCCTTTCCTTTTCATGCGGTTGATATCTTTTGGTTGGAGGTTTGCCTAACTTTTGCTCGTCATCCGATCAGTGCTTGGGTACTCTTCTTTTTGTGTATAAATTGGCGGATCCATTGGCGAGATTGTATAGTTCATATCTGGTACCCCTTGATGTTTTTTTTTACTTTCGCGATGTTATATCTCTTGTGTATATTTTCTTCAGACCGAGTAACATCATTGAATTTTGTTCCTTTGTAAATCTTTGGTGGTATGTTATGAAAATGATGTCCTCGGGTAGTACTCGTTATCATCAGTTGTTATGTCCTACAGGTATTTGATAGCAAGCCTTACATTTTCTATAAATTTTCAGAGTGGAGTGCACCCGTTCCGTGAAATTTATGGTTAACGTGGCGGTTGTCGCGTTCTGTCTACAGTCGGGGCGTGACACATTATATATTGTTTATCCTTTCTTAACTCATAAAGAAGTGAGTTTTTTATTCAATGATTCGATTAAACAAAGTGATAATGAGTCTTTAGACGTCGAATCTATCATGCATTATATGTTGTTTATCCTTTCTTAACTCATAAAGAAACAAGTTCTTTATTCAATGATTCGATTAAACGAAGAGATAATAAGTCTTTGAACGTCAAATCTATCATACATTATATATTGTTTATCTTTTCTTAACTCATAAAGAAACGAGTTTTTTATTCAATGATTCGATTAAACAATGAGATAATGACTCTTTAGACATCGAATCTATCATGCATTATATATTATTTATCCATTCTTAACTCATAAGGAAAGGAGTTTTTTATTCAATGATTCGTCTAAACGAAGTGATAATGAGTCTTTAGACGTCGAATCTATCATGCATTATATGTTGTTTATCTTTTCTTAACTCATAGAGAAATGAGTTCTTTATTCAATGATTCGATTAAATGAAGAGATAATTACTCTTTAGACGTCGAATCTATCATACATTATATTTTTTTTATCTTTTCTTAACTCATAAAGAAACGAGTTCTTTATTCAATGATTCGATTAAACAAAGAGATAATGAATCTTTAGATGTCGAATCTATCATGCATTATATGTTGTTTATCCTTTCTTAACTCTATAAGAAACGAGTTCTTTATTCAATAATTCGATTAAACGAAGAGATAATAAGTCTTTGAACGTCAAATCTATCATGCATTATATGTTGTTTATCTTTTCTAAACTCATAAAGAAAAGAGTTTTTTATTCAATGATTTGATTAAACAAAGAGATAATGACTCTTTAGACGTTGAATCTATCATTCATTATATATTGTTTATCCTTTCTTAACTCGTATGGAAATGAGTTTTTATTCAACGATTCGATTAAACGAAGTGATAATGAGTCTTTAAACGATGAATCTATCATGCATTATACGTTGTTTGTCCTTTCTTAACTCATAAGGAAACGAGTTCTTTATTCAATGATTCGATTAAATGAAGAGATAATGAGTCTTTAAATGTCGAATCTATCATGCATTATATGTTGTTTATCCTTTCTTAACTCATAAGGAAACGAGTTCTCTATTCAATGATTCGATTAAATGAAGAGATAATAAGTCTTTAAACGTCGAATCTATCATGCATTATGTGTTGTTTATCTTTTCTTAACTCATAAAGAAATGAGTTCTTTATTCAATGATTCGATTAAACAAAGAGATAATTACTCTTTAAACGTCGAATTTATCATGCATTATATGTTGTTTATCCTTTCTTAACTCATAAAGAAGTGAGTTTTTTATTCAATGATTTTATTAAACGAAGTGATAATGAATCTTTAGACGTCGAATCTATCATGCATTATATGTTGTTTATCCTTTCTTAACTCATAAGGAAACGAGTTTTTTATTCATTGATTCTATTAAACGAAGAGATAATAAGTCTTCTAACGTCGAATCTATCATGCATTATATGTTGTTTATCCATTCTTAACGGTTAAGGAAACATGTTCTTTATTCAATGATTCGATTAAACGAAGAGATAATGAGTCTTTAGATATCGAATCTATCATGCATTATATGTTGTTTATCCTTTCTTAACTCATTAAGAAATGAGTTCTTTATACAATGATTCAATTAAACGAAGAGATAATAAGTCTTTGAACGTCAAATCTATCATGCATTATATATTGTTTATCTTTTCTTAACTCATAAAAAAATGAGTTTTTTATTGAATGATTCAATTAAACAAAGAGATAATGACTGTTTAGACGTCAAATCTATCATGCATTATATATTGTTTATCCTTTCTTAACTCATAAGGAAAGGATTTTTTATTCAATGATTCGTCTAAACGAAGTGAAAATGAGTCTTTAGACGTCGAATGTATCATGCATTATATGTTGTTTATCCTTTCTTAACTCATAAGGAAACGAGTTCTTTATTCAATGATTCGATTAAATGAAGAGATAATAAGTCTTTAAACGTCGAATCTATAATGTCTTGCCTCAACTTTTAAAAGCCCAAAATAATTTATTTATCTTTGGCCCAAACCTTATAATATATCAGCCCCAAATTATAATTTGTTTTTAGAGCCCAAAATCTATTTAATTATTATTAGCCCAACTAGAATTTGTTTTTAGAGCCCAAAATCTATATATTTATTTTTGGCCCAAAGTCTAACTCACTTAAATGGCTTAATCTATTAATAAGCCCAGCCCATCAATAGCCCCAACAATATATGTCAAAAATAGAATAAAAAGGAGAAAGGAAGATAAGAAATAAGAAAGGGCTTCTAGAACATCCAAGAGGGGGAAAGAAGAGAAAGGAAGAGGAGAAACCCTTGTGATCAAATTCTCCCATACAACTCTCATTTTAGTTGGTGTATAAGTGTGTTAGGGTAAGTAATATGTCAATTAAGCTTCCTTTCTCCATGATTTTGTGATTTTGTTGGGTTTCTTCCTAGTAAAGGGAAATTCTTATGCTTCTGTTCAACCTACTATCGACATAGCTATTGATCTTAGAAAGTTGCAAACTTAATTTCTATACGTAGCTTGATTCATTAACTTTCCGTAGCCACTTGAAACACCTCAATCCGATTTTTCTACAATTAGTTATGATTTTTTTCGTAAACTGCCTCTAGGTGATTCGCAGCCACTGTCCGAACTGATTTTGGCATATCTATTGTCCTCAGAAATTTGCAAACTCAATTTCTGTATGTAGCTGAGTTTGTTAGCTTTCCATATCCACATGAAACGCCTCAATCTGAGTTATATAGAATTAGTTATGATTTTTTTCGTGAACTGCCGCAGGCTGGAAAATTTCAGAATTTGTTATGTCAAATTCAAATTTATTTCCTATCGTTTCGTTTGAGAAATGCTATGAACCGGTTTATGTGAGACTCGGAGTTGGTGTTGAGGAGTTACGAGCTGCCCTTTATTTAATATCATCTCCTATGTATATTGATTTGTATTCATTTGCTTATCTACTTTTTAGGTAAAGATCAATCGCCGAAGGGCAAGGGAATAACTTCAGATTTCGGAGAGAGTTAATCATTTCCTTGTGAGTTGATAATTCGGGAATGCCTTCTCTTGTGGGAAGTGTGGACCCTTGACAAGTTTGCATTCATTTTCTTTACTTACTTGATAAGAAAATTACTTGGTGATGTGTTATGTGGTAAAGAGGCTGATTGGCTCAATTGCTCTAGGTTGAGCCTGATTGACATTATATGGTCCATTGATTATCTTATATTATTTCATATAGAGTCCTGTCAGCCATGTATTACGGGTATTGTTTGTTTTAATTTATATAGCCTTGCTGGCTCGATATATGATATCATTTGTTGTGAAGTATTTGAGGATTAATCTATTGATAATCTTGTGACTTGAGTTGTTATGCATTTGATGATTTATATGCATATCTGGTACCAAGGTTAAGTAGCCTGAATTGGTCACGGTTCGGGTGAGTTGGAGCGACATTGTTTAAGTAGCCCGAATAGTCGCGGTTCGGGTGAGTTAGATTTACAAACTAATCGCCTGTGGCTTGGCAAACCTGGGTGAGTTAGATCTAACGAGGCACCTGTCCATTTGCCAAATATTGATACTCTGGAAGGTGATCGTTAGATGGATCAGCCTATTATAGGCTCAGTCAACGTCACCGGTGTGGGACACGCATGTTATATATGTTTACATGTTTTATCATTTCAAGGATCTCATTGATATTAAATTGTGGTACTTGGTATATGTTGAGAAAGAGCATTAACCTTCATTTTGTCTAGAGTAACGGTGACGGGCTCGGACTGACTCTCGACGGAGAGCTCAGTTCGAGGAGGATATTGGCTACCCACGCGTCTTTTATGTGTTAACATGTTGTTTGAACTAAATGTGTTATTTTTTAAATGCGTATAGAGGTTTTATTTTCATTAATTTGTATATTGTGTAAGAAATACTTGATGTGGAACGCAAATGTTGGATTTTAAGTTATAAGTCTTGAACGTGAGTACATACTTCGTATAAGGGTTGGCGTGATCGGCTTATCACCTCACTGAGCTAGTGGTTTTGCTCACCCCCCACCATTCCTTTCCTTTTCAGGCGGTTGATATCTTTTGGTTGGAGGTTTGCCTATCTTTTGCTCGTCATCCGATCAGTGCTTGGTTACTATTCTTTTTGTGTATAAATAGGCAGATCCATTGGCGAGATTGTATAGTTCATATCTGGTACCCCTTGATGTTTTTTACTTTCGCGATGTTATATCGCTTGTGTATATTTTCTTCAGACCGAGTTACATCATTGTATTTTGTTCCTTTGTAAATCTTTGGTGGTATGTTATGAAAATGATGTCCTCGGGTAGTACTCGTTATCATCAGTTGTTCTGTCCTACAGGTATTTGATAGCAAGCCTTACGTTTTCTATAAATTTTCGGAGTGGAGTACACGCACCCATTCCGTGAAATTTATGGTTAACGTGGTGGTTGTCGCGTTCTGTCTACGGTCGGGGCGTGACAACTTTCTTGGTATCAGAGCGAGGTTATATGAGTCTGATTCTCTTTGAGTCGAGCCAATGGTTCCAATTTTGTTTCTATGTCCTTCTATGGTATCGTATTACCTTGATGTTTACATTGCATTTTTCTTTCAGTCTTTATGGCACCTCCAGTTCGACGTCGAGGACGCACCCCTCGTGATCCTTCGAGTCCTCGAGGACATGTTTCTTCCGATCATGTCGTTCATCCGATTTCTACGGACCCTATCAATTCTGATCATAGGGTGCCGGTTACCCAGGTAGAGCAACCACGAGCTCAGTTGCGTGTTGAGCATATGATGACACCAGAGCAGTACAAGTTGTATTATGATCACATTCGAATACATGGTGTTCCACCAACTACGACGGCTCCTACGACTATGACTGTCACTGAGGACGAGCTCGTAGAAGAAGCTCTAAGGGTAGAAGGTTTAGTTCAAGCGAGACATAAGCTTGCAGAGCGAACTCAAAAGAAAAGGCAAGGGAGCGCAATTCCAGGAAATGCATTGAAGATGTATAGGGGTGTGGGATCTTCGCGTAGCGCACCTAATTCGGTATCCACTAGTTTTCCTCAGCCTCGAGAGCAGTTTAATAGAGGTGGGAGCAATGTCTCGGGATCGGTTGGTGCAAATCGCAAGTGCCAGAATTGCTTAAATTATCACGACGGCCCCTGCAAGGCTCCTCAGGTATGTTATCAGTGTCGACACCTGGGGCATATGCGAGGTTCTTGTCCCCAGCTTACGGGAGCGAGCGCTCAGAGTTCTAGTCAGCCTCGTGGTAGACCAATATATTCTACACCCAGAGATACTCGATCAGCAGCTGCCAGAGTACCTGATACCATAAGCGGCCCTAGCACTCGATCACCTATGCAAGGAAAGAATCAAACTAGAGTATTTCATATTTCCCAGGAAGAGGCTCGATCAGATCCGAAGGTTGTGACAGGTAATTTATAATTCGAGTATTTTTACATGCTTGATCTAACCCCTGCCTCGTTATGCCACTTGATTACGAATAAGACATTCGTAAGAAATTTTATCGTTCTGAACTTTTAACTCATAATCTTATGTAATCTTACTTCTTTAGGCCATGTGTCTGTTGGAGACCACCAGGTCTATGCTTTATTTGATCCAGGTTCTGATAGGTCTTATATACGGGATGACCTAGCTACGATCTTAAATTATCCTATCTCTCATTTGTCACCTAAAATCATAGTTCATACCCCTCTTGGAGAGCGTCTAATTCGTGATTCGGTGTTCCTTGGTTGCCCATTGAAGATTAAGGATGTCATTCTAGAAGCTGAATTGATACCATTGCCTTTGATCGATCTCGATGTTATTCTTGGTATGGATTGGCTTTCTTCTCATCATGCGATTCTCGACTGCCACGAGAAGCTTGTTATTTTCCGTAGACCAGGATTCCCAGAACTTGTTTTTAAAGGTGAACTTCAAAAGAGACCACTCTCTTTTATTTCAATGTTGTCTGCCCATAAATTAATGCGCAAGGGTTGTGAGGCATTTTTGGCATTTGTCATCGACACTTCTCTTCCTAAGACTAAACTAGAGGACATCCCGATCGTGAACAAATTTTCTGATGTCTTTCCCGAAGACTTACCAGGAAAGCCTCCGAATCGAGAGATTGATTTTTCCATTGACGTACTTCCAGGAATCACACTTATATCGATTACTCCATATCGAATGTCGCCAGCTGAGCTCAAGGAACTCAAGACACAACTTGGAGAATTATTGGAGAAGGGGTTCATATGACCTAGCACATCTCCGTGGGGTGCTCTAGTTCTTTTTGTCATAAAGAAAGACGGATCACTTTGCCTATGCGTCAACTACCGTCAGTTGAATAAAGTGACAATCAAGAACAAATATCCTCTTCCGAGAATCGATGATCTATTTGATCAATTGGAAGGAGCAACTGTGTTCTCAAAAATTGATTTGCGATCTGGTTATCACCAACTCAGGATTAGGGAATCTGATATCCCTAAATCTGCTTTTCGAACCAGATACTGTCATTTTGAATTCTGTGTTATGCCTTTTGGACTAACAAATGCTCCTGCAGCTTTTATGGATCTTATGAATCGGGTCTTTCGGCCGTACTTAGATAAGTTTGTCATCGTCTTCATTGATGACATCTTTATTTATTCTAAATCAGACGACGAGCACTCTCATCATCTAAGAATTGTTTTAAATGTTCTTAGATAAAATCAGCTTTATGCTAAATTTTCGAAGTGTGAATTTTGGCTTCGTGAGGTAAGCTTTTTGGGTCATCGCATTTCTAAAGAAGGAATCTACGTCGATCCAGTGAAGATTCAAGCTATACTGAATTGGGAGCATCCAAAGAACGTGACAGAGATTCGTAGCTTTCTGGGATTAGCTGGATATTATCGACAATTTGTCAAATACTTTTCATTGCTAGCTTCATCTTTGACTAAATTGACTCGGAAAGGGGTAAAATTTGAATAGAGTGAAGAGTGTGAGGAGGCATTTCAAGAATTGAAAAGACGACTCGTTTCAGCCCCTATTCTTGCTTTGCCAGACCCGACAATTGAAGAATTTACCATTTATAGCGACGCCTCGCGACAAGGGTTAGGATGTGTTCTAATGCAAGAAGGAAAGGTTATTGCCTACGCTTCAAGGCAATTGAAGAAGAATGAAGAAAATTTTCCCACACACGATTTGGAGTTGGCTGCAATCATCTTTGCATTGAAAATATGGAGGCACTATCTTTATGGTGCAACTTGTAGAATTTTCACTGATCACAAAAGCTTAAAGTATATCACCACGCAAAAGGAACTCAACCTCCGGCAAAGGCGATGGATGGAGTTGATTAGTGACTATGACTTAGTCATTGATTATCATCCTGGCAAGGCAAATGTTGTTGCAGATGCTCTGAGTAGAAAGTCTTCTACCTCACTTGCTTCGATTCGATGTTCTTATCTTCCTATGTTGGAGCAGTTTAAATCTTTGCGCATTTCGCTCGATTGTGAAAAGTCTAATGATTCCGCTCTAATCGCCAAATTTGAGGTTCGACCTACTTTGTTCGAGCAAATTCGAGAAAGACAATCACATGATGTTCATTTACAACAGAAGATGGCGAAGCTAAAGCAAGGAAAAGAAACAGAATTTCAGATTCGGGATGACGGACTCTTTACTTTTAAAAATCGTGTTTGTGTTCCATCAGAACTTGATATTCGAAGAGCTATTCTTGAGGAAGCCCATTCTTCAGCTTATGCGATGCATCCTGGTAGTACCAAAATGTACAGAATGCTTCGGGAGCATTATTGGTGACCAGGTATGAAATGGGACATTGCTGAATTCGTATCAAAATGTTTATCATGCCAACAGATAAAATCGGAACACCAAAGACTAGCCGGTATGCTTCAACCACTACCTATTCCTGAGTGGAAATGGGAGAACATCACGATGGACTTTGTTTCCAGTTTGTCTCGAACGCAAAAGGGTCATGACTCAATATGGGTCATTGTTGATCGTTTGACGAAATCGGCACATTTCCTTCCGGTACACACCAATGACTCTTTAGAGAAACTTGCCAAGTTATATGTGGATGAAATCGTGAGATTGCATGGAGTACCAGTGTCAATCATATCTGATCGAGATCCACGATTCACTTCACATTTTTGGCCTAGTCTGCAAAGGGCGTTGGGTACGAAACCTCTATTCAGTACTTCGTTTCATCCACAGACTGATGGACAGTCAGAGAGAACTATACAAACGCTAGAAGACATTCTACGTGCAGTGGTGTTGAATTTGGGAGGTAGCTGGGATAGGTACGTGACTTTGGTGGAATTCGCTTATAACAACAGTTATCATTCAAGCATTGGAATGCCCCCGTACGAAGCTCTTTATGGCCGAAAGTGTCGGACACCACTCTTTTGGGATGAGGTTGGTGAGAGACAAATCGAACAAGTAGAGCTTATCGAGGATGCAAAGGAAAAAGTACAACTTATTCGAGACAGACTTAAAGCAGCACAAGATCGACAGAAAAGCTATGCAGATAATAGGAGGCGCGAGTTGGAGTTTAATGTAGGAGACAAAGTGTTTCTGAAAGTTTCTCCGTGGAAGGGCGTGCTGCGATTCCACCATTGAGGAAAGTTAAGTCCGAGGTATATTGGCCCGTTTACGATCTTGCAAAGGATTGGTCGTGTCGCGTATCGACTTGAGCTACCATCAGAATTGTCAAAGATTCACGATGTCTTCCATGTCTCTATGCTTAGAAAATATGAACCAGATCCTTCACATGTGCTCAAATGTCCCCCATTTGCATTAAAGGAAAATTTATCGTGCGAAGTCCAACCTGTTCAAATTGTGGATCGCCGAGAGAAAATGCTTCGTAATAAATCAATTCTTATGGTGAGGGTTCTTTGGAGAAGTGATCGAATTGAAGAAGAAACATGGGAGCCAGAGTCTGTTATGCGTCAACAACATCCACATCTCTTTTCATCTCTAGGTACGTTGACGTTTCGAGGACGAAATTTTTTAGAGGAGGGGATACCTTATAATGTCTTGCCTCAACTTTTAAAAGCCCAAAATAATTTATTTATCT
Source organism: Pogostemon cablin (assembly GCA_023678885.1). Lineage (NCBI taxonomy): Eukaryota > Viridiplantae > Streptophyta > Magnoliopsida > Lamiales > Lamiaceae > Pogostemon > Pogostemon cablin. Next base: position 73,896 of record JAHCLQ010000804.1, read on the forward strand.
TAGGCCCAAACCTTATAATATATCAGCCCCAAACTAGAATTTGTTTTTAGAGCCCAAAATCTATTTAATTATTATTAGCCCAACTAGAATTTGCTTTTAGAGCCCAAAATCTATATATTTATTTTTGGCCCAAAGTCTAACTCACTTAAATGGCTTAATCTATTAATAAGCCCAGCCCATCAATAGCCCCAACAATATATATCAAAAATAGAATAAAAAGGAGAAAGGAAGATAAGAAATAAGAAAGGGCTTCTAGAACATCCAAGAGGGGGGAAAGAAGAGAAAGGAAGAGGAGAAACCCTTGTGATCAAATTCTCCCATACAACTCTCATTTTAGTTGGTGTATAAGTGTGTTAAGGTAAGTAATATGTCAATTAAGCTTCCTTTCTCCATGATTTTGTGATTTTGTTGGGTTTCTTCCTAGTAAAGGGAAATTCGTATGCTTCTGATCGACCTACTTTCGACATAGCTATTGATCTTAGAAAGTTACAAACTTAATTTTTATACATAGCTGGATTCGTTAGCTTTCCGTAGCCACTTGAAACACCTCAATCCGATTTTTCTACAATTAGTTATGAATTTTTTCGTAAACTGCCTCTAGGTGATTCGCAGCCACTGTCCGAACTTATTTTGTAGCTGAGTTTGTTAGCTTTCCGTAGCAACTTGAAACGCCTCAATCCGAGTTATATACAATTAGTTATGATTTTTTTCGTGAACTGCCGCAGGCTGGAAAATTTCAGAATTTGTTATGTCAAATTCAAATTTATTTCCTATCGTTTCGTTTGAGAAATGATATGAACCGGGTTATGTGAGACTCGGAGTTGGTGTTGAGGAGTTACGAGCTGCCCTTTATTTAATATCAACGCCTATGTATATTGATTTGTATTCATTTGCTTATCTACTTTTTAGGTAAAGATCAATCGTCGAAGGGCAAGGGAATAACTTCAGATTTCGGAGAGAGTTAATCATTTCCTTGTGAGTTGATAATTCGGGAATGCCTTCTCTTGTGGGAAGTGTGGACCTTTGACAAGTTTGGATTCATTTTCTTTACTTACTTGATAAAAAAATTACTTGGTGATGTGTTATGTGGTAAAGAGGTTGATTGGCTCAATTGCTCTAGGTTGAGCCTGATTGGCATTATATGGTCCATTGATTATCTTATATTATTTCATATAGAGTCCTGTCATCCATGTATTACGGGTATTGTTTGTTTTAATTTATAGAGTCTTGCTGGCTCGATATATGATATCATTTGTTGTGAAGTATTTGAGGATTAATCTATTGATAATCTTGTGACTTGAGTTGTTATGCATTTGATGATTTATATGCATACCTGGTACCAAGGTTAAGTAGCCCGAATTGATCACGGTTCGGGTGAGTTGGAGCGACATTGTTTAAGTAGCCCGAATAGTCGCGGTTCGGGTGAGTTAGAGTGACAAACTAATCGCCCATGGCTTGGCAAACCTGGGTGAGTTAGATCTAACGAGGCACCTGTCCATTTGCCAAATATTGATACTCTGGAAGGTGATCGTTAGATGGATCAGCCTATTATAGGCTCAGTCAACATCACCGGTGTGGGACACGCATGTTATATATGTTTACATGTTTTATCATTTCAAGGATCTCATTGATATTAAATTGTGGTACTTGGTATATGTTGAGAAAGAGCATTAACCTTCATTTTGTCTAGAGTAACGGTGACGGGCTCGGACTGACTCTCGACGGAGAGCTCAGTTCGAGGAGGATATTGGCTACCCACGCGTCTTTTATGTGTTAACATGTTGTTTGAACTAAATGTGTTATTTTTAAATGCGTATAGAGGTTTTATTTTCATTAATTTGTATATTGTGTAAGAAATACTTGATGTGGAACGCAAATGTTGGATTTTAAGTTATAAGTCTTGAACGTGATTACATACTTCGTATAAGGGTTGGCGTGATCGGCTTATCACCTCACTGAGCTAGTGGTTTTGCTCACCCCCCACCATTCCTTTCCTTTTTAGGCAGTTGATATCTTTTGGTTGGAGGTTTGTCTATCTTTTGCTCGTCATCCGATCAGTGCTTCGGTACTCTTCTTTTTGTGTATAAATTGGCGGATCCATTGGCGAGATTGTATAGTTCTTATCTGGTACACCTTGATGGTTTTTTACTTTCGCGATGTTATATCGCTTGTGTATATTTTCTTCAGATCGAGTTACATTGTCACGCCCCAACCCGCAGGCGGAACGCGACAACCGCCACGTTAACCATAAATTTCGTGAAATGGGTGCACTCCACTCCACAAAGTTTATAGAAAACGTAAGGCTTGCTATCAAGTACCTGTAGAATTGAACAACTGATAACTACGGGTACAACCCAAGGACATCATTACATAAAGTATCAACAAGGATTTACAAAGGTACAAAATACTACGATGTAACTTAGTTTGAAGAAAATATACATGAGCGATATAACATCGCGAAAGTACAAAAAGAACATCAAGGGGGATCACAAAATATAAAATATACAAACTCGCAAATGGATCCGTCTATTTACATAAAAGAGAAAGTACCCAAAACCCCGATCGAATGATGAGCAAACGATAGGCAAACCTCCAACCAAAACGATATCAATAGCCTGAAAAGGAAGGAAATGATGGGGGTGAGCAAAACCACTAGCTCAGTGAGGTGATAAGCCGGTCACCCCAACCCTTATACGAAGCATGTACTCCCACTCGCGGTTCATAACATAAAATCCAATATTTCGTTCCACATCAATTATTATGTTTACTTAATATACAACTTAACAAAAATACAACCTATGAATGCATTTACAAATACACAATTAGTTCAAACAAGATGTTATCACATAAAAGACGCGTGGGTAGCCAATATCCTCCTCAAACTGATCTCTCCGTCGAGAGTCAGTCCGAGCCCGTCACCGTTACTCTAGATAAAATGCACATTAATGTTCTTTCTCAACATGCCAAATGCTAAAGTTCACAATTCAATATCGATGTGAATACTTGAAATGAAAATATATAAACATATATGACATGCATGTCCACACCGGTGACGTTGGCTGAGCCTACAATAGACTGATTCATCTAACGATCACCTTACAAAGTATGAGTATTTGGCAAATGGACAGGTGCCCCGTTAGATCTAACTCACCCGGGTTTGCCAAGCCATGGGCAACTTGTTTGTCACTCTAACTCACCCGAACCGCGACAATTCGGGCTACTTAATCAATGTCGCTCCAACTCACCCGAACCGTGACCAATTCGGGCTGCTTAACCTTGGTACCAGGTATACATATGCATATGCATCATAAGATGAATAACGACTCAAGTTAGAGTCTAAATGGCACACATGAATAACCAGAAATCAATCTGCAAATAATTCGCAATAAAGACTATCAAATATCGAGCCGGCAAGGCTCTTCAACATAAGTTAAAAATCAACAATACCCATATGAAATAATATAAGATAATCAATGGACCATCTTAGGCCAATCAGGCTCTAACTAGAACAATCGAGCCAATCAGACTCTTTACCACATAACACACTACCAAAATAATTTTGTTATCAATTAACTAAAAATAAAATGAATGCAAATTTAACGAGGGTCCACACTTCCCACAAGAGAAGGCGTTCCCGAATTATCAACTCACAAGGAAGTGATTAACTCTCTCCAGAGTCTGAAGTAGGTCCTTTGCCCTTCGTCGATGGTTCTTTACCTAGAAAGGAGATGAGCAATTAAAGACAAATCAAATATAACTAACTATTAGCAGTAACATCGTCTTTCATTGTCAAAATAAATCTTAATCGAGCTTGAGCGAGTCGATATTAAATAAGAACAGCCCGTATCTCCTCAACATCATCTCCCAATCTCACATAACCCGTTTCAGATCATTTCTTAAACAAAACGATAGGAAGTAAATTTGAATTCGACATAACTATTCTGAAATTTTCCAGCTAGCGGCAGTTTACAAGAAAAATCATAACTAATTGTAGAAAAATCAAATTATGGTGTTTCAAGTGGCTACAGAAAGCTAACACGTTCAGCTACATACAGAAATTGAGTTTGTAAACTTCTGAGGTCAGTAGCTATGTCAAAATCAGTTCGAACAGCAGCTGCGAATTACCTAGCAGCAGTTTACGAGAAAAATCATAACTAATTGTAGAAAAATCGGATGGAGGCGTTTCAGGTGGCTACGGAAAGCTAACGAGTTCAGCTACGTATAGAAATTGAGTTTACAAATTTCAGAGATCAATAGCTATGTCGAAAGTAGTTCGAACAGTAGCTACGAATTTCCTCATATAAGGAAGAAAACCCAACAAAATCACAAAATCTTGGAGAAAGGAAGCTTAATTAACCTATTACTTACCTCAAAACAACTTAGAAACCACCTAGGATGAGGGTTGTAAGGGAGAATTTGATCAACAAGGGTTTCTCCTCTTCACTCTCTTCTTTCCCCTCTTTTGTTCTTCTCACTTTTCTTCTCCCGTACTCTTCTTTCTTTCTTTTCTTTTTTTTTTATATGTGTTGAGGCTATTAGAATGGGCTGGGCTTATTTCCATGTTATGCCATTTAAGTGGGCTGGACTTGGGCCAAATAAATAAGTAAATAGGTTTTGGGCTCTAAAAACAAATCTAGGTCAACTTGGGCCAAAAATAAATAAATAGGTTTTGGGCTTTAAAAACAAATCTAGGTCAACTTGGGCCAAAAATAAATAAATAGGTTTTGGGCTTTAAAAACAAATCTAGGTCAACTTGGGCCAAAAATAAATAAATAGGTTTTGGGCTTTCTAAAAAAAATAATCTAGTTAGGCTAAGATATTATAAAGTATCCCCTCCTCTAAAAAGTTTCGTCCTCGAAACGTAAACGTACCTAGAGATGAAAAGAGATGTGGATGTTGTTGACGCATGACTAACTCTGGTTCCCACGTTTCTTCTTCAATTCGATCACTTCTCCATAGAACTCTCACCATAGGAATGGATTTATTACGAAGCATTTTCTCTCGGCGATCTACAATTTGAACAGGTTGTACTTCGTACGATAGATTCTCCTTTAATACAACTGGGGGATATTCGAGCACGTGCGAAGGATCGGGTTCATATTTTCTAAGCATAGAGACATGGAAAACATCGTGAATCTTTGACAATTCGGATGGTAGCTCAAGTCGATACGCGACACGACCAATCCTTTGCACGATCGTAAACGGGCCAATATACCTTGGACTTAACTTTCCTCGACGGCGAAATCGTAACACGCCCTTCCACGGAGAAACTTTTAGAAAAACTTTATCTCCTTCATTAAACTCCAAATCGCGCCTCCTATTATCTGCGTAGCTTTTTTGTCGATCTTGCGCTGCCTTAAGTCTGTCTCGAATAAGTTGTATTTTTTCCTTCGCATCTTCGATAAGCTCTACTTGTTCGATTTGTCTCTCGCCAACCTCATCCCAAAAGAGCGGTGTTCGACACTTTCGGCCATATAGAGCTTCGTACGGGGGCATTCCAATGCTTGAATGATAACTGTTGTTATAAGCGAACTCCACCAAAGTCACGTACTTATCCCAGCTACCTCCTAAATTCAACACCACTGCACGTAACATGTCTTCTAGTGTCTGTATAGTTCTCTCTGACTGTCCATCAGTCTGTGGATGAAACGAGGTACTGAATAGTAATTTTGTACCTAGCGCTTTCTGCAGACTAGGCCAAAAACGGGAAGTGAATCTTGGATCACGATCAGATATGATTGACACTGGTACTCCGTGCAATCTCACGATCTCATCGACATATAACTTGGCAAGTTTCTCTAAAGATTCGTTGGTATGCACTGGAAGGAAATGTGCCGATTTCGTCAGACGATCGACAATGACCCAGATTGAGTCATGACCCTTTTCGGTTCGAGGTAAACCGGAAACAAAATCCATCGTGATGTTCTCCCATTTCCACTCAGGAATAGGTAGTGGTTGAAGCATGCCGGCTGGTTTTTGGTGTTCCGCTTTAATCTGTTGGCATGATAAGCACTTTGATACAAATTCAGCAATGTCCCGTTTCATACCTGGCCACCAATAATGCTCCCGAAGTGTTCTGTACATTTTGGTACTACCAGGATGCATAGCATAGGCTGAAGAATGGGCTTCCTCAAGAATAGCTCTACGAACATCAAGTTCTGATGGAACACAAACACGATTTTTAAAAGTAAGGAGTCCGTCATCCCGAATTTGAAATTCTGGTTCTTTTCCTTGATTTAACTTCACCATCTTTTGTTGTAAATGAACATCGTGTGATTGTCTTTCTCGAATTTGCTCGAACAAGGTAGGTCTAACCTCAAATTTGGCAATTAAGGCGTAATCATTAGACTTTTCACAATCGAGCGAAATGTGTAAAGATTTAAATTGCTCCAACATAGGAAGATAAAAAGATTGAATCGAAGCAAGTGAGGTAGAAGACTTTCTACTCAGAGCATCTGCAACAACGTTCGCCTTGCCAGGGTGATAATCAATGACTAAGTCATAGTCACTAATCAACTCCATCCATCGTCTTTGCCTGAGGTTGAGCTCCTTTTGCGTGGTGATATACTTTAAGCTCTTGTGATCAGTGAAAACCCGACAAGTTACACCATATAGATAGTGTCTCCAGATCTTCAATGCAAACACGATTGCAGCCAACTCTAAATCGTGTGTAGGATAATTTTCTTCGTTCTTCTTCAATTGCCTTGAAGCGTAGGCAATAACCTTTCCTTCTTGCATGAGAACGCATCCTAATCCTTGTCTCGAGGCGTCGCTATAAATGGTAAATTCTCCAATTGCTGGGTCTGGCAAAGCAAGAATAGGAGCTGAAACAAGTCGTCTTTTCAATTCTTGAAATGCTTCCTCGCATTCTTCACTCCATTCAAATTTTACCCCTTTCCGAGTCAATTTAGTCAAAGATGAAGCCAACAACGAAAAGTCTTTGACAAATCGTCGATAATATCCAGCTAATCCCAGAAAACTACGAATCTCTGTCACGTTCTTTGGATGCTCCCAATCTAGTATAGCTTGAATCTTCACTGGATCGACGTAGATTCCTTCTTTAGAAATGTGATGACCCAAAAAGCTTACCTCACGAAGCCAAAATTCACACTTCGAAAATTTAGCATAAAGCTGATTTTCTCTAAGAATGTTCAGAGCAATTCTTAGATGATGAGAATGCTCGTCATCTGATTTAGAATAAATAAGAATGTCATCAATGAAAATGATGACAAACATATCTAAATACGGCCGAAAGACCTGATTCATAAGATCCATAAAAGCTGCAGGAGCATTTGTGAGTCCAAAAGGCATAACACAGAATTCAAAATGACCATATCTGGTACGAAAAGCAGACTTAGGGATATCAGATTCCCTAATCCTGAGTTGGTGATAACCAGATCGCAAATCAATTTTTGAGAACACAGTTGCTCCTTGCAATTGATCAAATAGATCATCGATTCTCGGAAGAGGATATTTGTTCTTGATTGTCACCTTGTTCAATTGACGGTAGTCGACACATAGGCGAAATGATCCATCTTTCTTCTTGACAAAAAGAACTGGAGCACCCCAAGGAGATGTGCTAGGTCGTATGAATCCCTTCTCCAATAATTCTCCAAGTTGTTTCTGGAGTTCCTTAAGCTCAGCTGGCGACATTCGATATGGAGTAATCGATATAGGTGTGATTCCAGGAAGTACATCAACGGAAAAATCAATCTCTCGATTCGGAGGCTGTCCTGGTAAGTCTTCGGGAAAGACATCAGGAAATTCATTCACGATCGGGATGTCATCTAGTTTAGTCTCAGAAAGAGAAGTATCGACAACAAATGCCAAGAATGCCTCACAACCCTTACGTATTAATTTATGCACAGTCAACATTGAAATAAAAGAGAGGGATCTCGTTTGAAGTTCACCTTCAAAAACAAGTTCTGAGAATCCTGGTCTACGAAAAATAACAAGTTTCTTGTGGCAGTCGAGAATTGCATAATGCGAAGAAAGCCAATCCATGCCAAGAATAACATCGAGATCAATCAAAGGCAATGGTATCAATTCAGCCTCTAGAATGACATCTTTGATCTTCAATGGACAACCAAGGAATACCGAATCACGAATTAGACGCTCTCCAAGAGGGGTATGAACTATGATTCCAGGTGACAAATGAGAGATAAGATAATCTAAGATCGCAGTAAGATCATCCCGAATATAAGATCTATCAGAACCTGGGTCAAATAAAGTGTAGACCTGATGGTCTCCCACAAACACATGGCCTAAAGAAGCAATATTAGGTGAGATTGTGATTTAAAAATTCGGAAAGATAAAATTTCTTACGAATGTTTTATTTGTAATCAAGTGGCATAACAAGGCGGGGTTAGATCTAACATGTGAAAATACTCGGATTATAAATTACCTGTCACAACCTTCGGATCTGAGCGAGCCTCTTCCTGGGAAATATGAAATACTCTAGTTTGATTCCTTCCTTGCATAGGTGATCGAGTACTAGGGCCGCTTGAGGCTTCAGGCACTCTGGTAGCTGCAGATCGAGTATCTCTGGGTGTAGAATATGTTAGTCTACCACGAGGCTGACCAGAACTCTGACTACTCGCTCCCATAAGTTGAGGACAAGAACTTCGCATATGACCCGGCTGTCGACACTGAAAACATACTTGAGGAGCCTTACAAGGGCCGTCATGATACTTTAAGCAATTCTGGCACTTGCGATTTTCACCAACCGATCCCGAGACATTGCTCCCGCCTCTACTAAACTGCTCCCGAGGTTGAGGAAAACTAATAGACACTGAACTTGGTGCGCCACGCGAAGATCCCACACCCCTATACACCTTCGATGCATTTCCTGGAAATGCGCTCCCTTGCCTTTTCTTTTGAGATCGTTCTGCAAGCTTATATCTCGCCTGAACTAAACTTTCTACCCTCAGGGCTTCTTCTACAAGCTCGTCAAGACTTTCGTACTTGTCTCCGGACTTGATGCGATCTCGAATATTTAGATTAAGACCATCTTCAAATCTCTTGCATAAGTCTCTCGTCGTATATGACTCAGGAGCGAATTCTCGCAATTCCAGAAATTTGCTTTCATACTCCACAACCGACATAGTGCCTTGAAAGAGGTTGAAGAACTCCTTTCTCTTCTGATCCTTGATGTACTGAGAGAAGTATCGATCTTTGAATCGTTCCACAAAGATAGCCCACGTAATAGTAACCGAAGATGTCTCTTTTAGATTATGCCACCATCGTCGTGCGTCTGGGCCTAACAGCTTGGTCGCAATGACCACACGATAACATTCTTCAATCATCAAAGTGTCAAAGGTCTCTGTAATCTCCTTTATCCATGCCCCCGCTTTAGAAGCATCTCTTGTACCGTCAAATTTTGAAGTCCCCATGTTTTCAACTGCTTTCACCAAATCAGGTATAAAAAGTGCACCTCGAGAAGTAGTACCTACTAAAGCCATTTCTGGAGTAGAAACTGGTACATGAGATGTAGGTTGAATTGGTTCATTAGCACGAAGAACATCCTCAGTGACAGTTGTAGTGGTAGGAGTCGTCGTAGGTGGTGGAACACCATGTACTCGGATGTGATCATAATACAACTGGTACTGCTCTGGGGTCATCATGTGCTCAACACGCAACTGGGCCCGTGGTTGCTCTACCTGGGTAACCGGCACCCTATGATCAGAATTGATAGGGTCTGTAAATGTCGGATGAACAACATGATCAGAAGAAACATGTCCTCGAGGTCCACGAGGAACAGAAGAGAGTAGAGGACTCGGAGGATCACGAGGAACGTGTCCTCGACCTCGACCTCGACGACGAACTGGAGGTGCCATAATGACTGAAAGAAAGAAGGGAAAAAAAATGCAAGGTCAACATTAAGGTAATACGATACCTTAGGATGACATAGAAACAAAATTGGATCCATTAGCTCGACTCAAAAAGAATGAGAATCATATAACCAGGCTCTGATACCAAGAAAGTTGTCACGCCCCAACCCGCAGGCGGAACGCGACAACCGCCACGTTAACCATAAATTTCGTGAAATGGGTGCACTCCACTCCACAAAGTTTATAGAAAACGTAAGGCTTGCTATCAAGTACCTGTAGAATTGAACAACTGATAACTACGGGTACAACCCAAGGACATCATTACATAAAGTATCAACAAGGATTTACAAAGGTACAAAATACCACGATGTAACTTAGTTTGAAGAAAATATACATGAGCGATATAACATCGCGAAAGTACAAAAAGAACATCAAGGGGGATCACAAAATATAAAATATACAAACTCGCCAATGGATCCGTCAATTTACATAAAAGAGAAAGTACCCAAAACCCCGATCGAATGATGAGCAAACGATAGGCAAACCTCCAACCAAAACGATATCAATAGCCTGAAAAGGAAGGAAATGATGGGGGTGAGCAAAACCACTAGCTCAGTGAGGTGATAAGCCGGTCACCCCAACCCTTATACGAAGCATGTACTCCCACTCGCGGTTCATAACATAAAATCCAATATTTCGTTCCACATCAATTATTATGTTTACTTAATATACAACTTAACAAAAATACAACCTATGAATGCATTTACAAATACACAATTAGTTCAAACAAGATGTTATCACATAAAAGACGCGTGGGTAGCCAATATCCTCCTCAAACTGATCTCTCCGTCGAGAGTCAGTCCGAGCCCGTCACCGTTACTCTAGATAAAATGCACATTAATGTTCTTTCTCAACATGCCAAATGCTAAAGTTCACAATTCAATATCGATGTGAATACTTGAAATGAAAATATATAAACATATATGACATGCATGTCCACACCGGTGACGTTGGCTGAGCCTACAATAGACTGATTCATCTAACGATCACCTTCCAAAGTATGAGTATTTGGCAAATGGACAGGTGCCCCGTTAGATCTAACTCACCCGGGTTTGCCAAGCCATGGGCAACTTGTTTGTCACTCTAACTCACCCGAACCGCGACAATTCGGGCTACTTAATCAATGTCGCTCCAACTCACCCGAACCGTGACCAATTCGGGCTACTTAACCTTGGTACCAGGTATACATATGCATATGCATCATAAGATGAATAACGACTCAAGTTAGAGTCTAAATGGCACACATGAATAACCAGAAATCAATCTGCAAATAATTCGCAATAAAGACTATCAAATATCGAGCCGGCAAGGCTCTTCAACATAAGTTAAAAATCAACAATACCCATATGAAATAATATAAGATAATCAATGGACCATCTTAGGCCAATCAGGCTCTAACTAGAACAATCGAGCCAATCAGACTCTTTACCACATAACACACTACCAAAATAATTTTGTTATCAATTAACTAAAAATAAAATGAATGCAAATTTAACGAGGGTCCACACTTCCCACAAGAGAAGGCGTTCCCGAATTATCAACTCACAAGGAAGTGATTAACTCTCTCCGGAGTCTGAAGTAGGTCCTTTGCCCTTCGTCGATGGTTCTTTACCTAGAAAGGAGATGAGCAATTAAAGACAAATCAAATATAACTAACTATTAGCAGTAACATCGTCTTTCATTGTCAAAATAAATCTTAATCGAGCTTGAGCGAGTCGATATTAAATAAGAACAGCCCGTATCTCCTCAACATCATCTCCCAATCTCACATAACCCGTTTCAGATCATTTCTTAAACAAAACGATAGGAAGTAAATTTGAATTCGACATAACTATTCTGAAATTTTCCAGCTAGCGGCAGTTTACAAGAAAAATCATAACTAATTGTAGAAAAATCGAATCATGGTGTTTCAAGTGGCTACAGAAAGCTAACACGTTCAGCTACATACAGAAATTGAGTTTGTAAACTTCTGAGGTCAGTAGCTATGTCAAAATCAGTTCGAACAGCAGCTGCGAATTACCTAGCAGCAGTTTACGAGAAAAATCATAACTAATTGTAGAAAAATCGGATGGAGGCGTTTCAGGTGGCTACGGAAAGCTAACGAGTTCAGCTACGTATAGAAATTGAGTTTATAAATTTCAGAGATCAATAGCTATGTCGAAAGTAGTTCGAACAGTAGCTACGAATTTCCTCATATAAGGAAGAAAACCCAACAAAATCACAAAATCTTGGAGAAAGGAAGCTTAATTAACCTATTACTTACCTCAAAACAACTTAGAAACCACCTAGGATGAGGGTTGTAAGGGAGAATTTGATCAACAAGGGTTTCTCCTCTTCACTCTCTTCTTTCCCCTCTTTTGTTCTTCTCACTTTTCTTCTCCCGTACTCTTCTTTCTTTCTTTTCTTTTTTTTTTATATGTGTTGAGGCTATTAGAATGGGCTGGGCTTATTTCCATGTTATGCCATTTAAGTGGGCTGGACTTGGGCCAAATAAATAAATAAATAGGTTTTGGGCTCTAAAAACAAATCTAGGTCAACTTGGGCCAAAAATAAATAAATAGGTTTTGGGCTTTAAAAACAAATCTAGGTCAACTTGGGCCAAAAATAAATAAATAGGTTTTGGGCTTTAAAAACAAATCTAGGTCAACTTGGGCCAAAAATAAATAAATAGGTTTTGGGCTTTCTAAAAAAAATAATCTAGTTAGGCTAAGATATTATATACATCATTGTATTTTGTTCCTTTGTAAATCTTTGGTGGTATATTATGAAAATGATGTCCTCGGGTAGTACTCGTTATCATCAGTTGTTCTGTCCTACAGGTATTTGATAGCAAGCCTTACGTTTTCTATAAATTTTCGGAGTGGAGTGCACCCATTCCGTGAAATTTATGGTTAACGTGGCGGTTGTCGCGTTCTGTCTACGGTCCGGGCGTGACAGAATCAATCATGCATTATATGTTGTTTATCTTTTCTTAACTCATAAAGAAATGAGTTATTTATTCAATGATTCGATTAAACAAAAAGATAATTACTCTCTAGATGTCGAATTTATCATGCATTATATATTGTTTATTCTTTCTTAACTCATAAAGAAATGAGTTCTTTATTCAATTATTCGATTAAACAAAGAGATAATGAATCTTTAGACGTCGAATCTATCATGCATTATATATTGTTTATCCTTTCTTAACTCATAAAGAACTGAGTTTTTATTCAATGATTCGATTAAACGAAGTGATAATGAGTCTTTAGACGTCGAATCTATCATGCATTATATATTGTTAATCCTTTCTTAACTCATAAAGAAATGAGTTCTTTATTTAATGATTCGATTAAACGAAGAGATAATAAGTCTTTGAACGTCAAATCTATCATACATTATATATTATTTATCCATTCTTAACTCATAAGGAAAGGAGTTTTTTATTCAATGATTCGTCTAAACGAAGTGATAATGAGTCTTTAGACGTTGAATCTATCATGCATTATTTGTTGTTTATCCTTTCTTAACTCATAAGGAAACGAGTTCTTTATTCAATGATTCGATTAAATGAAGAGATAATAAGTATTTGAACGTCGAATCTATCATGCATTATATATTGTTTATCCTTTCTTAACTCATAAGGAAAGGAGTTTTTTATTCAAAGATTCGTTTAAAAGAAGTGATAATGAGTATTTAGACGTCAAATTTATCATGCATTATATGTTGTTTATCCATTCTTAACTCTTAAGGAAACGAGTTCTTTATTCAATGATTTGATTAAATGAAGAGATAATGAGTCTTTAAACGTCGAATCTACCATGCATTATATGTTGTTTATCCTTTCTTAACTAATAAGGAAACGAGTTCTTTATTCATGATTCGATTAAACAAATAGATAATAAGTAGTTGAATGTCGAATCTATCATGCATTATATATTGTTTATCCTTTCTTAACTCAAGGAAAGGAGTTTTTTGTTCAAAGATTCGTTTAAAAGAAGTGATAATGAGTATTTAGACGTCGAATCTATCATGCATTATATGTTGTTTATCCTTTCTTAACTCATAAAGAAACTAGTTCTTTATTCAATGATTCCATTAAACAAAGAGATAATGAATCTTTAGACATCAAATCTATCATGCATTATATATTGTTTATCCTTTCTTAACTCATAAAGAAGTGAGTTTTTTATTCAATGATTCGATTAAATAAAGTGATAATGAGTCATTAGACGTCGAATCTATCATGCATTATATGTTATTAATCCTTTCTTAACTCATAAAGAAACGAGTTCTTTATTCAATGATTCAATTAAACGAAGAGATAATAAGTCTTTGAACGTCAAATCTATCATACATTATATATTGTTTATCTTTTCTTAACTCATAATGAAACGAGTTTTTTATTCAATGATTCCATTAAACAAAGAGATAATGACTCTTTAGACGTCGAATCTATCATGCATTATATGTTGTTTATCCTTTCTTAACTCATAAGGAAACGAGTTCTTTATTCAATGATTCGATTAAATGAAGAGATAATAAGTTTTTAAACGTCAAATCTATCATGCATTATATGTTGTTTATCTTTTCTTAACTCATAAAGAAATGAGTTATTTATTTAACGATTCGATTAAACGAAGAGATAATTACTCTTTAGACTTCGAATCTATCATACATTATATGTTGTTTATCTTTTCTTAACTCATAAAGAAATGAGTTCTTTATTCAATGATTCGATTAAACAAAGAGATAATGAATCTTTAGACGTCGAATCTATCATGCATTATATATTGTTTATCCTTTCTAAACTCTAATGAAGTGAGTTTTTTATTCAATGATTCGATTAAACGAAGTGATAATGAGTCTTTAGACGTCGAATCTATCATGCATTATATGTTGTTTATCCTTCTTAACTCTATAAGAAACGAGTTCTTTATTCAATGATTCGATTAAACGAAGAGATAATAAGTCTTTGAACATCAAATCTATCATGCATTATATGTTGTTTATCTTTTCTTAACTCATAAAGAAAAGAGCTTTTTATTCAATGATTCGATTAAACAAAGAGATAATGACTCTTTAGACGTTGAATCTATCATTCATTATATATTGTTTATCCTTTCTTAACTCATATGGAAATGAGTTTTTTATTCAACGATTCGATTAAACGAAGTGATAATGAGTCTTTAGACGACGAATCTATCATGCATTATACGTTGTTTGTCCTTTCTTAACTCATAAGGAAACGAGTTCTTTATTCAATGATTCGATTAAATGAAGAGATAATAAGTCTTTGAACGTCGAATCTACCATGCATTATATGTTGTTTATTCTTTCTTAACTCATAAAGAAATGAGTTCTTTATTCAATGATTTGATTAAACGAAGAGATAATAAGTATTTGAACGTCGAATCTATCATGCATTATATATTGTTTATCCTTTCTTAACACATAAGGAAATGAGTTTTTTATTCAAAGATTCGTTTAAAAGAAGTGATAATGAGTATTTAGACGTCGAATCTATCATGCATTATATGTTGTTTATCCATTCTTAACTCACAAGGAAACGAGTTCTTTATTCAATGATTCGATTAAATGAAGAGATAATGAGTCTTGAAACATCGAATCTACCATGCATTATATGTTGTTTATCCTTTCTTAACTCATAAGGAAACGAGTTCTTTATTCATGATTCGATTAAACAAAGAGATAATAAGTATTTGAACGTCGAATCTATCATGCATTATATATTGTTTATCCTTTCTTAACTCATAAGGAAAGGAGTTTTTTGTTCAAAGATTTGTTTAAAAGAAGTGATAATGAGTATATAGACGTCGAATCTATCATGCATTATATGTTGTTTATCCTTTCTTAACTCATAAAGAAACAAGTTTTTTATTCAATGATTCGATTAAACAAAAAGATAATGAATCTTTAGATGTCGAATCTATCATGCATTATATATTGTTTATCCTTTCTTAACTCATAAAGAAGTGAGTTTTTTATTCAATTATTCGATTAAACGAAGTGATAATGAGTCTTTAGACGTCGAATCTATCATGCATTATATATTGTTTATCCTTTCTTAACTCAAAGAAACGAGTTCTTTATTTAATGATTTGATTAAACGAAGAGATAATAAGTCTTTGAACGTCAAATCTATCATACATTATATATTGTTTATCTTTTCTAAACTCATAAAGAAATGAGTTTTTTATTCAATGATTCGATTAAACAAAGAGATAATGACTCTTTAGACATCGAATCTATCATGTATTATAAATTATTTATCCATTCTTAACTCATAAGGAAAGGAGTTTTTTATTCAATGATTCGTCTAAACGAAGTGATAATGAGTCTTTAGACGTCGAATATATCATGCATTATATGTTGTTTATCCTTTCTTAACTCATAAGGAAACAAGTTCTTTATTCAATGATTCGATTAAATGAAGAGATAATAAGTTTTTAAACGTCAAATCTATCATGCATTATATGTTGTTTATCTTTTCTTAACTCATAAAGAAATGAGTTCTTTATTCAATGATTCGATTGAACGAAGAGATAATTACTCTTTAGACGTCGAATCTATCATACATTATATGTTGTTTATCTTTTCTTAACTCATAATGAAACGAGTTCTTTATTCAATGATTCGATTAAACAAAGAGTTAATGAATCTTTAGATGCCGAATCTATCATGCATTATATGTTGTTTATCCTTTCTTAACTCTATAAGAAACGAGTTCTTTATTCAATGATTCGATTAAACGAAGAGATAATAAGTCTTTGAACGTCAAATCTATCATGCATTATATGTTGTTTATCTTTTCTTAACTCATAAAGAAAAGAGTTTTTTATTCAATGATTCGATTAAACAAAGAGATAATGACTCTTTAGATGTTGAATCTATCATTCATTATATATTGTTTATCCTTTCTTAACTCATATGGAAATGAGTTTTTATTCAACGATTCGATTAAACGAAGTGATAATGAGTCTTTAGACGATGAATCTATCATGCATTATACGTTGTTTGTCCTTTCTTAACTCATAAGGAAATGAGTTCTTTATTCAATGATTCGATTAAATGAAGAGATAATAAGTCTTTAGACATCAAATCTATCATGCATTATATGTTGTTTATCCTTTCTTAACTCATTAAGAAATGAGTTCTTTATACAATGATTCAATTAAATGAAGAGATAATAAGTCTTTGAACGTCAAATCTATCATGCATTATATATTGTTTATCTTTTCTTAACTCATAAAAAAATGAGTTTTTTATTGAATGATTCAATTAAACAAAGAGATAATGACTATTTAGACGTCGAATCTATCATGCATTATATATTGTTTATCCTTTCTTAACTCATATAGAAAGGAGATTTTTATTCAATGATTCGTCTAACCGAAGTGAAAATGAGTCTTTAGACGTCGAATCTATCATGCATTATATGTTGTTTATCCTTTCTTAACTCATAAGGAAACGAGTTCTTTATTCAATGATTCGATTAAATGAAGAGATGATAAGTCTTTAAACGTCGAATCTATCATGCATTATATGTTGTTTATCTTTTCTTAACTCATAAGGAAAGAAGTTTTTTATTCAAAGATTCGTTTAAAAGAAGTGATAATGAGTATTTAGACGTCGAATCTATCATGCATTATATGTTGTTTATCCATTCTTAACTCACAAGGAAACGAGTTCTTTATTCAATGATTCGATTAAATGAAGAGATAATGAGTCTTTAAACGTCGAATCTACCATGCATTATATGTTGTTTATCCTTTCTTAACTCATAAGGAAACGAGTTATTTATTCATGATTCGATTAAACAAAGAGATAATAAGTATTTGAACGTCGAATCTATCATGCATTATATATTGTTTACCCTTTCTTAACTCATAAGGAAAGGAGTTTTTTGTTCAAAGATTTGTTTAAAAGAAGTGATAATGAGTATTGAGAGGTCGAATCTATCATGCATTATATGTTGTTTATCCTTTCTTAACACATAAAGAAACGAGTTCTTTATTCAATGATTCGATTAAACAAAGAGATAATGAATCTTTAGACGTCGAATCTATCATGCATTGTATATTGTTTATCCTTTCTTAACTCATAAAGAAGTGAGTTTTTTATTCAATGATTCGATTAAACGAAGTGATAATGAGTCTTTAGACGTTGAATCTATCATGCATTATATGTTGTTTATCCTTTCTTAACTCAAAGAAATGAGTTCTTTATTCAATGATTTGATTAAACGAAGAGATAATAAGTCTTTGAACGTCAAATCTATCATACATTATATATTGTTTATCTTTTCTTAACTCATAAAGAAACGAGTTTTTTATTCAATGATTCGATTAAACAAAGAGATAATGACTCTTTAGACGTCGAATCTATCATGCATTATATATTATTTATCCATTCTGAACTCATAAGGAAAGGAGTTTTTTATTCAATGATTCGTCTAAACGAAGTGATAATGAGTCTTTAGACGTCGAATCTATCATGAATTATATGTTGTTTATCCTTTCTTAACTCATAAGGAAACAAGTTCTTTATTCAATCATTCGATTAAATGAAGAGATAATAAGTTTTTAAACGTCAAATCTATCATGCATTATATGTTGTTTATCTTTTCTTAACTCATAAAGAAATGAGTTCTTTATTCAATGATTCGATTGAACGAAGAGATAATTACTCTTTAGACGTCGAATCTATCATACATTATATGTTGTTTATCTTTTCTTAACTCATAATGAAACGAGTTCTTTATTCAATGATTCGATTAAACAAAGAGTTAATGAATCTTTAGATGCCGAATCTATCATGCATTATATGTTGTTTATCCTTTCTTAACTCTATAAGAAACGAGTTCTTTATTCAATGATTCGATTAAACGAAGAGATAATTAGTCTTTGAACGTCAAATCTATCATGCATTATATGTTGTTTATCTTTTCTTAACTCATAAAGAAAAGAGTTTTTTATTCAATGATTCGATTAAACAAAGAGATAATGACTCTTTAGATGTTGAATCTATCATTCATTATATATTGTTTATCCTTTCTTAACTCATATGGAAATGAGTTTTTATTCAACGATTCGATTAAACGAAGTGATAATGAGTCTTTAGACGATGAATCTATCATGCATTATACGTTGTTTGTCCTTTCTTAACTCATAAGGAAACGAGTTCTTTATTCAATGATTCGATTAAATGAAGAGATAATAAGTCTTTAGACATCAAATCTATCATGCATTATATGTTGTTTATCCTTTCTTAACTCATTAAGAAATGAGTTCTTTATACAATGATTCAATTAAACGAAGAGATAATAAGTCTTTGAACGTCAAATCTATCATGCATTATATATTGTTTATCTTTTTTTAACTCATAAAAAAATGAGTTTTTTATTGAATGATTCGATTAAACAAAGAGATAATGACTCTTTAGACGTCGAATCTATCATGCATTATATGTTGTTTATCCTTTCTTAACTCATAAGGAAACGAGTTCTTTATTCAATGATTCGATTAAATGAAGAGATAATAAGTTTTTAAACGTCAAATCAATCATGCATTATATGTTGTTTATCTTTTCTTAACTCATAAAAAAATGAGTTTTTTATTGAATGATTCAATTAAACAAAGAGATAATGACTGTTTAGACGTCGAATCTATCATGCATTATATGTTGTTTATCCTTTCTTAACTCATAAAGAAAGGAGATTTTTATTCAATGATTCGTCTAACCGAAGTGAAAATGAGTCTTTAGACGTCGAATCTATCATGCATTATATGTTGTTTATCCTTTCTTAACTCATAAGGAAACGAGTTCTTTATTCAATGATTCGATTAAATGAAGAGATGATAAGTCTTTAAACGTCGAATCTATCATGCATTATATGTTGTTTATCTTTTCTTAACTCATAAGGAAAGGAGTTTTTTATTCAAAGATTCGTTTAAAAGAAGTGATAATGAGTATTTAGACGTCTAATCTATCATGCATTATATGTTGTTTATCCATTCTTAACTCACAAGGAAACGAGTTCTTTATTCAATGATTCGATTAAATGAAGAGATAATGAGTCTTTAGACGTCGAATCTACCATGCATTATATGTTGTTTATCCTTTCTTAACTCATAAGGAAACGAGTTCTTTATTCATGATTCGATTAAACAAAGAGATAATAAGTATTTGAACGTCGAATCTATCATGCATTATATATTGTTTACCCTTTCTTAACTCATAAGGAAAGGAGTTTTTTGTTCAAAGATTTTTTTAAAAGAAGTGATAATGAGTATTGAGAGGTCGAATCTATCATGCATTATATGTTGTTTATCCTTTCTTAACACATAAAGAAACGAGTTCTTTATTCAATGACTCGATTAAACAAAGAGATAATGAATCTTTAGACGTCGAATCTATCATGCATTATATATTGTTTATCCTTTCTTAACTCATAAAGAAGTGAGTTTTTTATTCAATGATTCGATTAAACGAAGTGATAATGAGTCTTTAGACGTCGAATCTATCATGCATTATATGTTGTTTATCCTTTCTTAACTCAAAGAAATGAGTTCTTTATTCAATGATTTGATTAAACGAAGAGATAATAAGTCTTTGAACGTCAAATCTATCATACATTATATATTGTTTATCTTTTCTTAACTCATAAAGAAACGAGTTTTTTATTCAATGATTCGATTAAACAAAGAGATAATGACTCTTTAGACGTCGAATCTATCATGCATTATATATTATTTATCCATTCTGAACTCATAAGGAAAGGAGTTTTTTATTCAATGATTCGTCTAAACGAAGTGATAATGAGTCTTTAGACGTCGAATCTATCATGCATTATATGTTGTTTATCCTTTCTTAACTCATAAGGAAACAAGTTCTTTATTCAATGATTCGATTAAATGAAGAGATAATAAGTTTTTAAACGTCAAATCTATCATGCATTATATGTTGTTTATCTTTTCTTAACTCATAAAGAAATGAGTTATTTATTCAATGATTCGATTGAACGAAGAGATAATTACTCTTTAGACGTCGAATCTATCATACATTATATGTTGTTTATCTTTT
Organism: Pogostemon cablin; assembly: GCA_023678885.1. Lineage (NCBI taxonomy): Eukaryota > Viridiplantae > Streptophyta > Magnoliopsida > Lamiales > Lamiaceae > Pogostemon > Pogostemon cablin. The sequence continues at coordinate 94,871 of JAHCLQ010000804.1, forward strand.
CTTTTGTTTAATTGAATCATTCAATAAAAAACTCATTTTTTTATGAGTTAAGAAAAGATAAACAATATATAATGCATGATAGATTTGACGTTCAAAGACTTATTATCTCTTCGTTTAATTGAATCATTGTATAAAGAACTCATTTCTTAATGAGTTAAGAAAGGATAAACAACATATAATGCATGATAGATTTGATGTCTAAAGACTTATTATCTCTTCATTTAATCGAATCATTGAATAAAGATCTCGTTTCCTTATGAGTTAAGAAAGGACAAACAATGTATAATGCATGATAGATTCATCGTCTAAAGACTCATTATCACTTCGTTTAATCGAATCGTTGAATAAAAAACTCATTTCTATATGAGTTAAGAAAGGATAAACAATATAATGAATGATAGATTCAACGTCTAAAGTGTCATTATCTCTTCGTTTAATCGAATCATTGAATAAAAAACTCTTTTCTTTATGAGTTAAGAAAAGATAAACAACATATAATGCATGATAGATTTGATGTTCAAAGACTTATTATCTCTTTGTTTAATCGAATCATTGAATAAAGAACTCGTTTCTTATAGAGTTAAGAAAGGATAAACAACATATAATGCATGATAGATTCGACATCTAAAGATTCATTAACTCTTTGTTTAATCGAATCATTGAATAAAGAACTCGTTTCTTTATAAGTTAAGAAAAGATAAACAACATATAATGTATGATAGATTCGACGTCTAAAGAGTAATTATCTCTTCGTTCAATCGAATCATTGAATAAAGAACTCATTTCTTTATGAGTTAAGAAAAGATAAACAACATATAATGCATGATAGATTTGACGTTTAAAAACTTATTATCTCTTCATTTAATCGAATCATTTAATAAAAAACTTGTTTCCTTATGAGTTAAGAAAGGATAAACAACATATAATGCATGATAGATTCGACGTCTAAAGACTCATTATCACTTCGTTTAGACGAATCATTGAATAAAAAACTCCTCTCCTTATGAGTTAAGAATGGATAAATAATATATAATGCATGATAGATTCGACGTCTAAAGAGTCATTATCTCTTTGTTTAATCGAATCATTGAATAAAAAACTCATTTCTTTATGAGTTAAGAAAAGATAAACAATATATAATGTATGATAGATTTGACGTTCAAAGACTTATTATCTCTTCGTTTAATCAAATCATTGAATAAATAACTCATTTCTTTGAGTTAAGAAAGGATAAACAACATATAATGCATGATAGATTCGACGTCTAAAGACTCATTATCACTTCGTTTAATCGAATCATTGAATAAAAAACTCACTTCTTTATGAGTTAAGAAAGGATAAACAATATATAATGCATGTTAGATAAGACGTCTAAAGATTCATTATCTCTTTGTTTAATCGAATCATTGAATAAAGAACTCGTTTCTTTATGAGTTAAGAAAGGATAAACAACATATAATGCATGATAGATTCGACGTCTAAATACTCATTATCACTTCTTTTAAACAAATCTTTGAACAAAAAATTCCTTTCCTTATGAGTTAAGAAAGGATAAACAATATATAATGCATGATAGATTCGACGTTCAAATACTTATTATCTCTTTGTTTAATCGAATCATGAATAAAGAAATCGTTTCCTTATGAGTTAAGAAAGGATAAACAACATATAATGCATGGTAGATTCGACGTTTAAAGACTCATTATCTCTTCATTTAATCGAATCATTGAATAAAGAACTCGTTTCCTTGTGAGTTAAGAATGGATAAACAACATATAATGCATGATAGATTCGACGTCTAAATACTCATTATCACTTCTTTTAAACGAATCTTTGAATAAAAAACTCCTTTCCTTATGAGTTAAGAAAAGATAAACAACATATAATGCATGATAGATTCGACGTTTAAAGACTTATTATCTCTTCATTTAATCGAATCATTGAATAAAGAACTCGTTTCCTTATGAGTTAAGAAAGGATAAACAACATATAATGCATGATAGATTCGACGTCTAAAGACTCATTTTCACTTCGTTTAGACGAATCATTGAATAAAAAACTCCTTTCCTAATGAGTTAAGAAAGGATAAACAATATATAATGCATGATAGATTCGACGTCTAAACAGTCATTATCTCTTTGTTTAATTGAATCATTCAATAAAAAACTCATATTTTTATGAGTTAAGAAAAGATAAACAATATATAATGCATGATAGATTTGACGTTCAAAGACTTATTATCTCTTCGTTTAATTGAATCATTGTATAAAGAACTCATTTCTTAATGAGTTAAGAAAGGATAAACAACATATAATGCATGATAGATTCGATGTCTAAAGACTTATTATCTCTTTATTTAATCGAATCATTGAATAAAGAACTCGTTTCCTTTTGAGTTAAGAAAGGACAAACAATGTATAATGCATGATAGATTCATCGTCTAAAGACTCATTATCACTTCGTTTAATCGAATCGTTGAATAAAAAACTCATTTCCATATGAGTTAAGAAAGGATAAACAATATATAATGAATGATAGATTCAACGTCTAAAGAGTCATTATCTCATTGTTTAATCGAATCATTGAATAAAAAACTCTTTTCTTTATGAGTTAAGAAAAGATAAACAACATATAATGCATGATAGATTTGACGTTCAAAGACTTATTATCTCTTCGTTTAATCGAATCATTGAATAAAGAACTCGTTTCTTATAGAGTTAAGAAATGATAAACAACATATAATACATGATAGATTCGACATCTAAAGATTCATTAACTCTTTGTTTAATCGAATCATTGAATAAAGAACTCGTTTCTTTATGAGTTAAGAAAAGATAAACAATATATAATGTATGATAGATTCGACGAATAAAGAGTAATTATCTCTTCGTTCAATCGAATCATTGAATAAAGAACTCATTTCTTTATGAGTTATGAAAAGATAAACAATATATAATGCATGATAGATTTGATGTTTAAAAACTTATTATCTCTTCATTTAATCGAATCATTGAATAAAGAACTTGTTTCCTTATGAGTTAAGAAAGGATAAACAACATATAATGCATGATAGATTCGACGTCTAAAAACTCATTATCACTTCGTTTAGACGAATCATTGAATAAAAAACTCCTTTCCTTATGAGTTAAGAATGGATAAATAATATATAATGCATGATAGATTCGACGTCTAAAGAGTCATTATCTCTTTGTTTAATCGAATCATTGAATAAAAAACTTGTTTCTTTATGAGTTAAGAAAAGATAAACAATATATAATGTATGATAAATTTAACGTTCAAAGACTTATTATCTCTTCGTTTAATCAAATCATTGAATAAAGAACTCATTTCTTTGAGTTATGAAAGGATAAACAACATATAATGCATGATAGATTCGACATCTAAAGACTCATTATCACTTCGTTTAATCGAATAATTGAATAAAAAACTCACTTCTTTATGAGTTAAGAAAGGATAAACAATATATAATGCATGATAGATTCGACGTCTAAAGATTCATTATCTCTTTGTTTAATCGAATCATTGAATAAAGAACTCGTTTCTTTATGAGTTAGGAAAGGATAAACAACATATAATGCATGATAGATTCGACGTCTCAATACTCATTATCACTTCTTTTAAACAAATCTTTGAACAAAAAACTCCTTTCCTTATGAGTTAAGAAAGGGTAAACAATATATAATGCATGATAGATTCGACGTTCAAATACTTATTATCTCTTTGTTTAATCTAATCATGAATAAAGAACTCGTTTCCTTATGAGTTAAGAAAGGATAAACAACATATAATGCATGGTAGATTCGACGTTTAAAGACTCATTATCTCTTCATTTAATCGAATCATTGAATAAAGAACTCGTTTCCTTGTGAGTTAAGAATGGATAAACAACATATAATGCATGATAGATTCGACGTATAAATACTCATTATCACTTCTTTTAAACGAATATTTGAATAAAAAACTCCTTTCCTTATGAGTTAAGAAAGGATAAACAATATATAATGCATGATAGATTCGACGTCTAAAGATTCATTATCTCTTTGTTTAATCGAATCATTGAATAAAGAACTCGTTTCTTTATGTGTTAAGAAAGGATAAACAACATATAATGCATGATAGATTCGACGTCTCAATACTCATTATCACTTCTTTTATACAAATCTTTGAACAAAAAACTCCTTTCCTTATGAGTTAAGAAAGGGTAAACAATATATAATGCATGATAGATTCGACGTTCAAATACTTATTATCTCTTTGTTTAATCGAATCATGAATAAAGAACTCGTTTCCTTATGAGTTAAGAAAGGATAAACAACATATAATGCATGGTAGGTTCGACGTTTAAAGACTCATTATCTCTTCATTTAATCGAATCATTGAATAAAGAACTCGTTTCCTTGTGAGTTAAGAATGGATAAACAACATATAATGCATGATAGATTCGACGTCTAAATACTCATTATCACTTCTTTTAAACGAATCTTTGAATAAAAAACTCCTTTCCTTATGAGTTAAGAAAAGATAAACAACATATAATGCATGATAGATTCAACGTTTAAAGACTTATCATCTCTTCATTTAATCGAATCATTGAATAAAGAACTCGTTTCCTTATGAGTTAAGAAAGGATAAACAATATATAATGCATGATAGATTCGACGTCTAAAGACTCATTTTCACTTCGGTTAGACGAATCATTGAATAAAAAACTCCTTTCATTATGAGATAAGAAAAGATAAACAACATATAATGTATGATAGATTCGACGTCTAAAGAGTAATTATCTCTTCGTTCAATCGAATCATTGAATAAAGAACTCATTTCTTTATGAGTTAAGAAAAGATAAACAATATATAATGTATGATAGATTCGACGAATAAAGAGTAATTATCTCTTCGTTCAATCGAATCATTGAATAAAGAACTCATTTCTTTATGAGTTAAGAAAAGATAAACAACATATAATGCATGATAGATTTGATGTTTAAAAACTTATTATCTCTTCATTTAATCGAATCATTGAATAAAGAACTTGTTTCCTTATGAGTTAAGAAAGGATAAACAACATATAATGCATGATAGATTCGACGTCTAAAGACTCATTATCACTTCGTTTAAACGAATCATTGAATAAAAAACTCCTTTCCTTATGTGTTAAGAATGGATAAATAATATATAATGCATGATAGATTCGACGTCTAAAGAGTCATTATCTATTTGTTTAATCGAATCATTGAATAAAAAACTCGTTTCTTTATGAGTTAAGAAAAGATAAACAATATATAATGTATGATAGATTTGACGTACAAAGACTTATTATCTCTTCGTTTAATCAAATCATTGAATAAAGAACTCATTTCTTTGAGTTATGAAAGGATAAACAACATATAATGCATGATAGATTCGACATCTAAAGACTCATTATCACTTCGTTTAATCGAATCAATGAATAAAAAACTCACTTCTTTATGAGTTAAGAAAGGATAAACAATATATAATGCATGATAGATTCGACGTCTAAAGATTCATTATCTCTTTGTTTAATCGAATCATTGAATAAAGAACTCGTTTCTTTATGAGTTAAGAAAGGATAAACAACATATAATGCATGATAGATTCGACGTCTCAATACTCATTATCACTTCTTTTAAACAAATCTTTGAACAAAAAACTCCTTTCCTTATGAGTTAAGAAAGGGTAAACAATATATAATGCATGATAGATTCGACGTTCAAATACTTATTATCTCTTTATTTAATCGAATCATGCATAAAGAACTCGTTTCCTTATGAGTTAAGAAAGGATAAACAACATATAATGCATGGTAGATTCGACGTTTAAAGACTCATTATCTCTTCATTTAATCGAATCATTGAATAAAGAACTCATTTCCATGTGAGTTAAGAATGGATAAACAACATATAATGCATGATAGATTCGACGTCTAAATACTCATTATCACTTCTTTTAAACGAATATTTGAATAAAAAACTCCTTTTCTTATGAGTTAAGAAAAGATAAACAACATATAATGCATGATAGATTCGACGTCTAAAGACTCATTTTCACTTCGGTTAGACGAATCATTGAATAAAAAACTCCTTTCCTTATGAGTTAAGAAAGGATAAACAATATATAATGCATGATAGATTCGACGTCTAAACAATCATTATCTCTTTGTTTAATTGAATCATTCAATAAAAAACTCATTTTTTTATGAGTTAAGAAAAGATAAACAATATATAATGCATGATAGATTTGACGTTCAAAGACTTATTATCTCTTCGTTTAATTGAATCATTGTATAAAGAACTCATTTCTTAATGAGTTAAGAAAGGATAAACAACATATAATGCATGATAGATTTGATGTCTAAAGACTTATTATCTCTTCATTTAATCGAATCATTGAATAAAGAACTCGTTTCCTTATGAGTTAAGAAAGGACAAACAACGCATAATGCATGATAGATTCGTCGTCTAAAGACTCATTATCACTTCGTTTAATCGAATCGTTGAATAAAAAACTCATTTCCATATGAGTTAAGAAAGGATAAACAATGTATAATGAATGATAGATTCAACATCTAAAAGTCATTATCTCTTTGTTTAATCGAATCATTGAATAAAAAACTCTTTTCTTTATGAGTTAAGAAAAGATAAACAACATATAATGCATGATAGATTTGACGTTCAAAGACTTATTATCTCTTCGTTTAATCGAATCATTGAATAAAGAACTTGTTTCTTATAGGGTTAAGAAAGGATAAACAACATATAATGCATGATAGATTCGGCATCTAAAGATTCATTAACTCTTTGTTTAATCGAATCATTGAATAAAGAACTCATTTCTTTAAGAGTTAAGAAAAGATAAACAACATATAATGTATGATAGATTCGACGTCTAAAGAGTAATTATCTATTCGTTCAATCGAATCATTGAATAAAGAACTCATTTCTTTATGAGTTAAGAAAATATAAACAACATATAATGCATGATAGATTTGACGTTTAAAAACTTATTATCTCTTCATTTAATCGAATCATTGAATAAAGAACTTGTTTCCTTATGAGTTAAGAAAGGATAAACAACATATAATGCATGATAGATTCGACGTCTAAAGACTCATTATCACTTCGTTTAGACGAATCATTGAATAAAAAACTCCTTTCCTTATGAGTTCAGAATGGATAAATAATATATAATGCATGATAGATTCGACGTCTAAAGAGTCATTATCTCTTTGTTTAATCGAATCAGTGAATAAAAAACTCGTTTCTTTATGAGTTAAGAAAAGATAAACAATATATAATGTATGATAGATTTGACGTTCAAAGACTTATTATCTCTTCGTTTAATCAAATCATTGAATAAAAAACTCACTTCTTTATGAGTTAAGAAAGGATAAACAATATATAATGCATGATAGATTCGACGTCTAAAGATTCATTATCTCTTTGCTTAATCGAATCATTGAATAAAGAACTCATTTCTTTATGTGTTAAGAAAGGATAAACAACATATAATGCATGATAGATTCGACGTCTCAATACTCATTATCACTTCTTTTATACAAATCTTTGAACAAAAAACTCCTTTCCTTATGAGTTAAGAAAGGGTAAACAATATATAATGCATGATAGATTCGACGTTCAAAGACTTATTATCTCTTTGTTTAATCGAATCATGAATAAAGAACTCATTTCCTAATGAGTTAAGAAAGGATAAACAACATATAATGCATGGTAGATTCGATGTTTAAAGACTCATTATCTCTTCATTTAATCGAATCATTGAATAAAGAACTCGTTTCCTTGTGAGTTAAGAATGGATAAACAACATATAATGCATGATAGATTCGACGTCTAAATACTCATTATCACTCCTTTTAAACGAATCTTTGAATAAAAAACTCCTTTCCTTATGAGTTAAGAAAAGATAAACAACATATAATGCATGATAGATTCAACGTTTAAAGACTTATCATCTCTTCATTTAATCGAATCATTGAATAAAGAACTCGTTTCCTTATGAGTTAAGAAAGGATAAACAACATATAATGCATGATAGATTCGACGTCTAAAGACTCATTTTCACTTCGGTTAGACGAATCATTGAATAAAAAACTCCTTTCATTATGAGTTAAGAAAAGATAAACAACATATAATGTATGATAGATTCGACGTCTAAAGAGTAATTATCTCTTCGTTCAATCGAATCATTGAATAAAGAACTCATTTCTTTATGAGTTAAGAAAAGATAAACAACATATAATGCATGATAGATTCGACGTTTAAAAACTTATTATCTCTTCATTTAATCGAATCATTGAATAAAGAACTCGTTTCCTTATGAGTTAAGAAAGGATAAACAACATATAATGCATGATATATTCGACGTCTAAAGACTCATTATCACTTCGTTTAGAGGAATCATTGAATAAAAAACTCCTTTCCTTATGAGTTAAGAATGGATAAATAATATATAATACATGATAGATTCGACGTCTAAAGAGTCATTATCTCTTTGTTTAATCGAATCATTGAATAAAAAACTCATTTCTTTATGAGTTAAGAAAAGATAAACAATATATAATGTATGATAGATTTGACGTTCAAAGACTTATTATCTCTTCGTTTAATCAAATCATTGAATAAAGAACTCGTTTATTTGAGTTAAGAAAGGATAAACAACATATAATGCATGATGGATTCGACGTCTAAAGACTCATTATCACTTCGTTTAATCGAATAATTGAATAAAAAACTCACTTCTTTATGAGTTAAGAAAGGATAAACAATATATAATGCATGATAGATTCGACGTCTAAAGATTCATTGTCTTTTTGTTTAATCGAATCATTGAATAAAAAACTTGTTTCTTTATGAGTTAAGAAAGGATAAACAACATATAATGCATGATAGATTCGACGTCTAAATACTCATTATCACTTCTTTTAAACAAATCTTTGAACAAAAAACTCCTTTCCTTATGAGTTAAGAAAGGATAAACAATATATAATGCATGATGGATTCGACGTTCAAATACTTATTATCTCTTTGTTTAATCGAATCATGAATAAAGAACACGTTTCCTTATGAGTTAAGAAAGGATAAACAACATATAATGCATGGTAGATTCGATGTTTAAAGACTCATTATCTCTTCATTTAATCAAATCATTGAATAAAGAACTCGTTTCCTTGTGAGTTAAGAATGGATAAACAACATATAATGCATGATAGATTCGACGTCTAAATACTCATTATCACTTCTTTTAAACGAATCTTTGAATAAAAAACTCATTTCCTTATGAGTTAAGAAAGGATAAACAATATATATTGCATGATAGATTCGACGTTCAAATACTTATTATCTCTTCGTTTAATCGAATCATTGAATAAAGAACTCATTTCTTTATGAGTTAAGAAAGAATAAACAACATATAATGCATGGTAGATTCGACGTTCAAAGACTTATTATCTCTTCATTTAATCAAATCATTGAATAAAGAACTCGTTTCCTTATGAGTTAAGAAAGGACAAACAACGTATAATGTATGATAGATTCGTCGTCTAAAGACTCATTATCACTTCGTTTAATCGAATCGTCGAATAAAAAACTCATTTCCATATGAGTTAAGAAAGGATAAACAATATATAATGAATGATAGATTCAACGTCTAAAGAGTCATTATCTCTTTGTTTAATCGAATCATTGAATAAAAAACTCTTTTCTTTATGAGTTAAGAAAAGATAAACAACATATAATGCATGATAGATTTGATGTTCAAAGACTTATTATCTCTTCGTTTAATCGAATCATTGAATAAAGAACTCGTTTCTTATAGAGTTAAGAAAGGATAAACAACATATAATGCATGATAGATTCGACGTCTAAAGACTCATTATCACTTCGTTTAATCGAATCATTGAATAAAAAACTCACTTCATTAGAGTTTAGAAAGGATAAATAATATATAATGCATGATAGATTCGACGTCTAAAGACTCATTATCTCTTTGTTTAATCGAATCATTGAATAAAGAACTCATTTCTTTATGAGTTAAGAATAGATAAACAACATATAATGTATGATAGATTCGAAGTCTAAAGAGTAATTATCTCTTCATTTAATCGAATCGTTAAATAAAGAACTCATTTCTTTATGAGTTAAAAAAGATAAACAACATATAATGTATGATTGATTTGACGTTTAAAAACTTATTATCTCTTCATTTAATCGAATCATTGAATAAAGAACTCGTTTCCTTATGAGTTAAGAAAGGATAAACAACATATAATGCATGATAGATTCGACGTCTAAAGAGTCATTATCTCTTTGTTTAATCGAATCATTCAATAAAAAACTCATTTTTTTATGAGTTAAAAAAAGATAAACAATATATAATGCATGATAGATTTGACGTTCAAAGACTTATTATCTCTTCGTTTAATTGAATCATTGTATAAAGAACTCATTTCTTAATGAGTTAAGAAAGGATAAACAACATATAATGCATGATAGATTTGTTGTCTAAAGACTTATTATTTCTTCATTTAATCGAATCATTGAATAAAGAACTCGTTTCCTTATGAGTTAAGAAAGGACAAACAACGTATAATGCATGATAGATTCGTCGTCTAAAGACTCATTATCACTTCGTTTAATCGAATCGTTGAATAAAAAACTCATTTCCATATGAGTTAAGAAAGGATAAACAATATATAATGAATGATAGATTCAACATCTAAAGAGTCATTATCTCTTTGTTTAATCGAATCATTGAATAAAAAACTCTTTTCTTTATGAGTTACGAAAAGATAAACAACATATAATGCATGATAGATTTGACGTTCAAAGACTTATTATCTCTTCGTTTAATCGAATCATTGAATAGAGAACTCGTTACTTATAGAGTTAAGAAAGGATAAACAACATATAATGCATGATAGATTCGGCATCTAAAGATTCATTAACTCTTTGTTTAATCGAATCATTGAATAAAGAACTCGTTTCTTTATGAGTTAAAATATGCATTGAAATGAATTAAATATGCATCAAAATAAAGTAAATATACATCGAAACGAAGGAAATATGCATCGAATCGAAGGAAATGTTGATCGTAATGAAGTAAATATGCATCGTAATGAAGGAAATATGCATCGAAACGAAGGAATTGTTGATCGAAGTGAAGAAAATATGCATCAAAATGAAGAAAATGTGCATCAAAACGAAGGAAATGTTGATCGTAATGAAGTAAATATGCATCAAAATGAAGAAAATATGCAACGAAATGAAGTAAATATACATTAAAATGACGTAAATATACATTGAAAGAAATGAAATATGCATCGAAATGTAGGAATTATGCATCGAATCGATGGAAATGTTGATCATAATGAAGTAAATATGCATCAAAATGAAGTAAATATGCATCGAAACGAAGGAAATTTTGATCGTAATGAAGTAAATATCTATCAAAATTGAAGTAAATATGCATGGAAACAAAGGAAATGTTGATCGTAATTTAGTAAATATGCATCAAAATGAAGTAAATATTAATCGAAACGAAAGAAATATGTATCAAAACGAAGTAAATATGCATAAAAACGAAAGAAATATGCATCAAAACGGAGGAAATGTTGATCGTAATGAGGTAAATATGCATCAAAATGTAGTAAATATGCATCGAAACAAAGGAAATATCGATCGTAATGAAGTAAATATGCATCAAAATGAAGGAAATATGCATCGAAATGAAGCAAATATGCATCAAATCGAAGAAAATATTGATCGTAATGAAGTAAATATGCATCAAAATGAAGGAAATATGCATTGAAATGAATTAAATATGCATCAAAATAAAGTAAATATACATCGAAACGAAGGAAATATGCATCGAATCGAAGGAAATATTGATCATAATGAAGTAAATATTCATCAAAATAAGGAAATATTCATCGAAACGAAGGAATTATGGATCGTAGTGAGTAAATATGCATCAAAATGAAGAAAATGTGCATCAAAACGAAGGTAATGTTAATCGTAATAAAGTAAATATGCATCAAATTGAAGAAAATATAAAACGAAATGAAGTAAATACATCAAATGAAGTAAATATACATCAAAATGAAGTAAATATCAATCGAAACGAAAGAAATATGCATCAAAACGAAGTAAATATGCATAAAAACAAAGGAAATGTTGATCGTAATGAAGTAAATATGCATCAAAATGAAGGAAATATGAATCAAAACGAAGGAAGTATGTATCAAAATGAAGTAAATATACATCGAAATGAAAGAAATGTTGATCGTAGTGAAGTAAATATGCATCAAAATGAAGTAATATGCATCGAAACAAAGGAAATGTTGATTTTAATGAAGTAAATATGCACAAAATGAAGTAAATATTCATCGAAACAAAGGAAATGTTGATCGTAACGAAGTAAATATCCATTAAAATGAAGTAAATATGCATCGAAATTATGGAAATATTGATCGTAATTTAGTAAATACGAATCAAAATGAAGTAAATATCAATCAAAACGAAGGAAATATGCATCGAAATGAAGAAAATATGCATCGAATCGAAGGAAATGTTGATCGTAATGAAGTAAATATCCATCAAAATGAAGTAAATATGCATCGAAACGAAATAAATGTTGATCGGAATTTAGTAAATATGCATTAAGTAAATATCAAATGAAAAGAAGGAAATATGCATTGAAACGAGAAAATGAGCATCAAAATTAAGTAAATATGCATCAACACGAAAGAAATATGCATCGAAATGAAGGAAATATTGATTGTAATGAGGTAAATATGCATCAAAATGTAGTAAATATGCATCGAAATGAAGAAGATATTGATCGTAATGGAGTAAATATGCATCAAAATGAAGGAAATATGCATCGAAATGAAGTAAATATGCATCAAAATAAAGTAAGTATACATCGAAACGAAGTAAATATGCATCAAAATGAAGAAAATATGCATTGAAATGAATTAAATATGAATCAAAATAAAGTAAATATACATCAAAACGAAGGAAATATGCATCGAATCGAAGGAAATGTTGATCGTGATGAAGTAAATAGGCATCAAAATGAAGAAAATATGCATCGAAACGAAGGAATTGTTGATCGTAGTGAAGTAAATATGCATCAAAATGAAGAAAATATGCAATGAAATGAAGTAAATATACATTAAAATGAAGTAAATATACATCGAAACGAAGGAAATATGCATCGAAATGTAGGAATTATGCATCGAATCGATGGAAATGTTGATCATAATAAAGTAAATATGCATCAAAATAAAGTAAATATGCATCGAAACGAAGGAAATATTGATCGTAATGAAGTAAATATCAATCAAAATTGAAGTAAATATGCATTGAAACGAAGGAAATATTAATCGTAATTTAGTAAATATGCATCAAAATGAAGTAAATATCAATCGAAACGAAAGAAATATGCATCAAAACGAAGTAAATATGCATCAAAACGAAAGAAATATGCATCGAAACGAAGGAAATGTTGATCGTAATGAGGTAAATATGCATCAAAATGTAGTAAATATGCATCAAAATGAAGGAAATATTGATCATAATTAAGTAAATATGCATCAAAATGAAGGAAATATGCATCGAAATGAAGTAAATGTGCATCAAAATGAAGTAAATATACATCGAAATGAAGTAAATATGCATCAAAATGAAGAAAATATGCATTGAAATGAAATAATATGCATCAAAATAAAGTAAATATACATCGAAACAAAGGAAATATGCATCGAATCGAAAGAAATGTTGATCGTAATGAAGTAAATAGGCATCAAAATGAAGGAAATATGCATCGAAATGAAGGAATTGTTGATCGTAGTGAAGTAAATATGAATCAAAATGAAGAAAATGTGCGTCAAAACGAAAGAAATGTTGATCGTTATGAAGTAAATATGCATCAAAATGAATAAAATATGCAATGAAATGAAACAAATATACATCAAAATGAAGTAAATATACATCGAAATGATGGAAATATGCTTCGAAATGTAGGAATTATGCATCGAATCAATGGAAATGTTGATCATAATGAAGTAAATATGCATCAAAATAAAGTAAATATGCATCGAAACGAAGGAAATCTTGATCATAATGAAGTAAATATCAATCAAAATTGAAGTAAATATGCATTGAAACGAAGGAAATGTTGATCGTAATTTATTAAATATGCATCAAAATGAATTAAATATCAATCGAAACGAAAGAAATATGCATCAAAACGAAGTAAATATGCATAAAAACGAAAGAAATATGCATCAAAACGAAGGAAATGTTGATCGTAATGAGGTAAATATGCATCAAAATGTAGTAAATATGCAACGAAATGAAGAAGATATTGATCGTAATGGAGTAAATATACATCAAAATGAAGGAAATATGCATCGAAATTAAGTAAATATGCATCAAAATGAAGTAAGTATACATCGAAACGAAGTAAATATGCATCAAAATGAAGAAAATATGCATTGAAATGAATTAAATATGAATCAAAATAAAGTAAATATACATCGAAACGAAGGAAATATGCATCGAATCGAAGGAAATGTTGATCGTGATGAAGTAAATAGGCATCAAAATGAAGGAAATATGCATCGAAACGAAGGAATTGTTGATCGTAGTGAAGTAAATATGCATCAAAATGAAGAAAATATGCAATGAAATGAAGTAAATATACATCAAAATGAAGTAAATATACATCGAAACGAAGGAAATATGCATTGAAATGTAGGAATTATGCATCGAATCGATGGAAATGTTGATCAGAATAAAGTAAATATGTATCAAAATAAAGTAAATATGCATCGAAACGAAGGAAATATTGATCGTAATGAAGTAAATATCAATCAAAATTGAAGTAAATATGCATTGAAACGAAGAAAATATTGATCGTAATTTAGTAAATATGCATCAAAGTGAAGTAAATATCAATCGAAACGAAAGAAATATGCATCAAAACGAAAGAAATATGCATCGAAATGAAAGAAATATTGATCGTAATGTGGTAAATATGCATCAAAATGTAGTAAATATGCATCAAAATGAAGGAAATATTGATCGTAATTAAGTAAATATGCATCAAAATGAAGGAAATATGCATCGAAATGAAGTAAATATGCATCAAAATGAAGTAAATATACATTGAAACAAAGTAAATAGCATCAAAATAAAGTAAATATACATCGAAACAAAGGAAATATGCATCGAATCGAAGGAAATGTTGATCGTAATGAAGTAAATAGGCATCAAAATGAAGGAAATATGCATCGAAACGAAGGAACTGTTGATCGTAGTGAAGTAAATATGAATCAAAATGAAGGAAATATGAATAAAAACGAAGGAAGTATGTATCAAAATGAAGTAAATATACATCGAAACGAAAGAAATGTTGATCGTAGTGAAGTAAATATGCATCAAAATGAAGTAATATGCATCGAAACGATGGGAATGTTGACCTTAATGAAGTAAATATGCATCAAAATGAAGTAAATATTCATCGAAACAAAGGAAATGTTGATCGTAATGAAGTAAATATCCATTAAAATGAAGTAAATATGCATCGAAACGATAGAAATGTTGATCGTAATTTAGTAAATATGAATCAAAATGAAGTAAATATCAATTAAAACGAAAGAAATATGCATCGAAATCAAGGAAATATGCATCGAATCGAAGGAAATATTGATCGTAATGAAGTAAATCTCCATCAAAATGAAGTAAATATGCATCGAAACAAAATAAATGTTGATCATAATATAGTAAATATGCGTTAAGCAAATATCAATCAAAACGAAGGAAATATGCATCGAAACAAATTAAATATGCATCAAAATTTGAATCAAAATGAAGTAAATATGCATAGAAACGAGAAAATGAGCATCAAAATTAAGTAAATATTCATCAACACGAAAGAAATATGCATCGAAATGAAGAAAATGTTGATCGTAATGAGGTAAATATGCATCAAAATGCAGAGATAATGAGTATTTAAACGTCAAATCTATCATGCATTATATATTGTTTATCCTTTCTTAACTCATAAGGAAAGGAGTTTTTTATTAAATGATTCGTCTAAACGAAGTGAAAATGAGTCTTTAGACGTCGAATCTATCATGCATTATATGTTGTTTATCTTTTCTCAACTCATAAAGAAATGAGTTCTTTATTCAATGATTCGATTAAACAAAGAGATAATTACTCTCTAGACGTCGAATTTATCATGCATTATATGTTGTTTATCCTTTCTTAACTCATAAAGAAATTAGTTCTTTATTCAATAATTCGATTAAACAAAGAGATAATGAATCTTTAGATGTCGAATCTATCATGCATTATATATTGTTTAATCTTTCTTAACTCATAAAGAAGTGAGTTTTTTATTTAATGATTCGATTAAACGAAGTGATAATGAGTCTTTAGACGTCGAATCTATCATGCATTATATGTTGTTTATCCTTTCTTAAATCATGAAGAAATGAGTTCTTTATTCAATAATTCGATTAAACGAAGAGATAATAAGTCTTTGAACGTCAAATCTATCATACATTATATATTGTTTATCTTTTCTTAACTCATAAAGAAACGAGTTTTTTATTCAGTGATTCGATTAAACAAAGAGATAATGACTCTTTAGACGTCGAATCTATCATGCATTATATATTATTTATCCATTCTTAACTCATAAGGAAATGAGTTTTTTATTCAATGATTCATCAAAACGAAGTGATAATGAGTCTTTAGATGTCAAATCTATCATGCATTATATGTTGTTTATCCTTTCTTAACTCATAAGAAAATGAGTTCTTTATTCAGTGATTCGATTAAATGAAGAGATAATAAGTATTTGAACGTCTAATCTATCATGCATTATATATTGTTTATCCTTTCTTAACTCATAAGGAAAGAAGTTTTTTATTCAATGATTCGTCTAAACGAAGTGATAATGAGTCCTTAGACGTCGAATCTATCATGCATTATATGTTGTTTATCCTTTCTTAACTTATAAGGAAACGAGTTCTTTATTCAATGATTCGATTAAATGAAGAGATAATAAGTTTTTAAACGTCAAATCTATCATGCATTATATGTTGTTTATCTTTTCTTAACTCATAAAGAAATGAGTTCTTTATTCAACGATTCGATTAAACGAAGAGATAATTACTCTTTAGACTTCGAATCTATCATACATTATATGTTGTTTATCTTTTCTTAACTCATAAAGAAACGAGTTATTTATTCAATGATTCGATTAAACAAAGAGATAATGAATCTTTAGACGTCGAATCTATCATGCATTATATATTATTTATCCTTTCTAAACTCTAATGAAGTGAGTTTTTTATTCAATGATTCGATTAAGCGAAGTGATAATGAGTCTTTAGACGTCGAATCTATCATGCATTATATGTTGTTTATCCTTTCTTATCTCTATAAGAAACGAGTTCTTTATTCAATGATTCAATTAAACGAAGAGATAATAAGTCTTTGAACGTCAAATCTATCATGCATTATATGTTGTTTATCTTTTCTTAACTCATAAAGAAAAGAGTTTTTTATTCAATGATTCGATTAAACAAAGAGATAAAGACTCTTTAGATGTTGAATCTATCATTCATTATATATTGTTTATCCTTTCTTAACTCATATGGAAATGAGTTTTTTATTCAATGATTCGATTAAACGAAGTGATAATGAGTCTTTAGACGATGAATCTATCATGCATTATACGTTGTTTGTCCTTTCTTAACTCATAAGGAAACGAGTTCTTTATTCAATGATTCGATTAAATGAAGAGATAATAAGTCTTTGAACGTCGAATCTACCATGCATTATATGTTGTTTATTCTTTCTTAACTCATAAAGAAATGAGTTCTTTACTCAATGATTCGATTAAACGAAAAAGATAATAAGTATTTGAACGTCGAATCTATCATGCATTATATATTGTTTATCCTTTCTTAACTCATAAGGAAAGGAGTTTTTTATTCAAAGATTCATTTAAAAGAAGTGATAATGAGTATTTAGACGTTGAATCTATCATGCATTATATGTTGTTTATCCATTCTTAACTCATAAGGAAACGAGTTCTTTATTCAATGATTCGATTAAATGAAGAGATAATGAGTCTTTAAACGTCGAATCTACCATGCATTATATGTTGTTTATCCTTTCTTAACTCATAAGGAAACGAGTTCTTTATTCATGATTCGATTAAACAAAGAGATAATAAGTATTTGAACGTCGAATCTATCATGCATTATATATTGTTTATCCTTTCTTAACTCATAAGAAAAGGAGTATTTTATTCAAAGATTCGTTTAAAAGAAGTGATAATGAGTATTTAGACGTCGAATTTATCATGCATTATATGTTGTTTATCCATTCTTAACTCATAAGGAAATGAGTTCTTTATTCAATGATTCGATTAAATGAAGAGATAATGAGTCTTTAAACGTCGAATCTACCATGCATTATATGTTGTTTATTATTTCTTAACTCATAAGGAAATGAGTTCTTTATTCATGATTCGATTAAACAAAGAGATAATGAATCTTTATAGTCCAATCTATCATGCATTATACGTGGTTTATCCTTTCTTAACTCTATAAGAAACGAGTCCTTTATTCAATGATTCGATTAAACGAAGAGATAATAAGTCTTTGAACGTCAAATCTATCATGCATTAGATGTTGCTTATCTTTTCTTAACTCATAAAGAAAAGAGTTTTTTATTCAATGATTCGATTAAATAAAGAGATAATGACTCTTTAGACGTTGAATCTATCATTCATTATATATTGTTTATCCTTTCTTAACTCATATGAAAATGAGTTTTTTATTCAATGATTCGATTAAACGAAGTGATAATGAGTCTTTAGACGATGAATCTATCATGCATTATACGTTGTTTGTCCTTTCTTAACTCATAAGAAAACGAGTTCTTTATTCAATTATTCGATTAAATGAAGAGATAATAAGCCTTTAGACATCGAATCTATCATACATTATATGTTGTTTATCCTTTCATAACTCATTAAGAAATAAATTCTGTATACAATGATTCAATTAAACGAAGAGATAATAAGTCTTTGAACGTCAAATCTATCATGCATTATATATTGTTTATCTTTTCTTAACTCATAAAAAAATGAGTTTTTTATTGAATGATTCAATTAAACAAAGAGATAATGACTGTTTAGACGTCGAATCTATCATGCATTATATATTGTTTATCCTTTCTTAACTCATAAGGAAAGGAGTTTTTTATTCAATGATTCATCTAAACGAAGTGAAAATGAGTCTTTCGACGTCGAATCTATCATGCATTATATGTTGTTTATCCTTTCTTAACTCATAAGGAAACAAGTTCTTTATTCAATAATTTGATTAAATGAAGAGATAATAAGTCTTTAAACGTCGAATCTATCAAGCATTATATGTTGCTTATCTTTTATTAACTCATAAAGAAAAGAGTTTTTTATTCAATGATTCGATTAAACAAAGAGATAATGATTCTTTAGACGTTGAATCTATCATTCATTATATATTGTTTATCCTTTCTTAACTCATATGAAAATGAGTTTTTTATTCAATGATTCGATTAAACGAAGTGATAATGAGTCTTTAGACGACGAATCTATCATGCATTATACGTTGTTTGTCCTTTCTTAACTCATAAGAAAACGTGTTCTTTATTCAATGATTCGATTAAATGAAGAGATAATAAGCCTTTAGATATCGAATCTATCATACATTATATGTTGTTTATCCTTTCTTAACTCATTAAGAAATGAATTCTTTATACAATGATTCAATTAAACGAAGAGATAATAAGTCTTTGAACGTCAAATCTATCATGCATTATATATTGTTTATCTTTTCTTAACTCATAAAAAAATGAGTTTTTTATTGAATGATTCAATTAAACAAAGAGTTAATGACTGTTTAGACGTCGAATCTATCATGCATTATATATTGTTTATCCTTTCTTAACTCATAAGGAAAGGAGTTTTTTATTCAATGATTCATCTAAACGAAGTGAAAATGAGTCTTTCGACGTCGAATCTATCATGCATTATATGTTGTTTATCCTTTCTTAACTCATAAGGAAACAAGTTCTTTATTCAATAATTTGATTAAATGAAGAGATAATAAGTCTTTAAACGTCGAATCTATCATGCATTATATGTTGCTTATCTTTTCTTAACTCATAAAGAAAAGAGTTTTTTATTCAATGATTCGATTAAACAAAGAGATAATGATTCTTTAGACGTTGAATCTATCATTCATTATATATTGTTTATCCTTTCTTAACTCATATGAAAATGAGTTTTTTATTCAATGATTCGTCTAAACGAAGTGATAATGAGTCCTTAGACGTCGAATCTATCATGCATTATATGTTGTTTATCCTTTCTTAACTTATAAGGAAACGAGTTCTTTATTCAATGATTCGATTAAATGAAGAGATAATAAGTTTTTAAACGTCAAATCTATCATGCATTATATGTTGTTTATCTTTTCTTAACTCATAAAGAAATGAGTTCTTTATTCAACGATTCGATTAAACGAAGAGATAATTACTCTTTAGACTTCGAATCTATCATACATTATATGTTGTTTATCTTTTCTTAACTCATAAAGAAACGAGTTATTTATTCAATGATTCGATTAAACAAAGAGATAATGAATCTTTAGACGTCGAATCTATCATGCATTATATATTATTTATCCTTTCTAAACTCTAATGAAGTGAGTTTTTTATTCAATGATTCGATTAAGCGAAGTGATAATGAGTCTTTAGACGTCGAATCTATCATGCATTATATGTTGTTTATCCTTTCTTATCTCTATAAGAAACGAGTTCTTTATTCAATGATTCGATTAAACGAAGAGATAATAAGTCTTTGAACGTCAAATCTATCATGCATTATATGTTGTTTATCTTTTCTTAACTCATAAAGAAAAGAGTTTTTTATTCAATGATTCGATTAAACAAAGAGATAAAGACTCTTTAGATGTTGAATCTATCATTCATTATATATTGTTTATCCTTTCTTAACTCATATGGAAATGAGTTTTTTATTCAATGATTCGATTAAACGAAGTGATAATGAGTCTTTAGACGATGAATCTATCATGCATTATACGTTGTTTGTCCTTTCTTAACTCATAAGGAAACGAGTTCTTTATTCAATGATTCGATTAAATGAAGAGATAATAAGTCTTTGAACGTCGAATCTACCATGCATTATATGTTGTTTATTCTTTCTTAACTCATAAAGAAATGAGTTCTTTACTCAATGATTCGATTAAACGAAAAAGATAATAAGTATTTGAACGTCGAATCTATCATGCATTATATATTGTTTATCCTTTCTTAACTCATAAGGAAAGGAGTTTTTTATTCAAAGATTCATTTAAAAGAAGTGATAATGAGTATTTAGACGTTGAATCTATCATGCATTATATGTTGTTTATCCATTCTTAACTCATAAGGAAACGAGTTCTTTATTCAATGATTCGATTAAATGAAGAGATAATGAGTCTTTAAACGTCGAATCTACCATGCATTATATGTTGTTTATCCTTTCTTAACTCATAAGGAAACGAGTTCTTTATTCATGATTCGATTAAACAAAGAGATAATAAGTATTTGAACGTCGAATCTATCATGCATTATATATTGTTTATCCTTTCTTAACTCATAAGAAAAGGAGTATTTTATTCAAAGATTCGTTTAAAAGAAGTGATAATGAGTATTTAGACGTCGAATTTATCATGCATTATATGTTGTTTATCCATTCTTAACTCATAAGGAAATGAGTTCTTTATTCAATGATTCGATTAAATGAAGAGATAATGAGTCTTTAAACGTCGAATCTACCATGCATTATATGTTGTTTATTATTTCTTAACTCATAAGGAAATGAGTTCTTTATTCATGATTCGATTAAACAAAGAGATAATGAATCTTTATAGTCCAATCTATCATGCATTATACGTGGTTTATCCTTTCTTAACTCTATAAGAAACGAGTCCTTTATTCAATGATTCGATTAAACGAAGAGATAATAAGTCTTTGAACGTCAAATCTATCATGCATTAGATGTTGCTTATCTTTTCTTAACTCATAAAGAAAAGAGTTTTTTATTCAATGATTCGATTAAATAAAGAGATAATGACTCTTTAGACGTTGAATCTATCATTCATTATATATTGTTTATCCTTTCTTAACTCATATGAAAATGAGTTTTTTATTCAATGATTCGATTAAACGAAGTGATAATGAGTCTTTAGACGATGAATCTATCATGCATTATACGTTGTTTGTCCTTTCTTAACTCATAAGAAAACGAGTTCTTTATTCAATTATTCGATTAAATGAAGAGATAATAAGCCTTTAGACATCGAATCTATCATACATTATATGTTGTTTATCCTTTCTTAACTCATTAAGAAATAAATTCTGTATACAATGATTCAATTAAACGAAGAGATAATAAGTCTTTGAACGTCAAATCTATCATGCATTATATATTGTTTATCTTTTCTTAACTCATAAAAAAATGAGTTTTTTATTGAATGATTCAATTAAACAAAGAGATAATGACTGTTTAGACGTCGAATCTATCATGCATTATATATTGTTTATCCTTTCTTAACTCATAAGGAAAGGAGTTTTTTATTCAATGATTCATCTAAACGAAGTGAAAATGAGTCTTTCGACGTCGAATCTATCATGCATTATATGTTGTTTATCCTTTCTTAACTCATAAGGAAACAAGTTCTTTATTCAATAATTTGATTAAATGAAGAGATAATAAGTCTTTAAACGTCGAATCTATCATGCATTATATGTTGCTTATCTTTTCTTAACTCATAAAGAAAAGAGATTTTTATTCAATGATTCGATTAAACAAAGAGATAATGATTATTTAGACGTTGAATCTATCATTCATTATATATTGTTTATCCTTTCTTAACTCATATGAAAATGAGTTTTTTATTCAATGATTCGATTAAACGAAGTGATAATGAGTCTTTAGACGACGAATCTATCATGCATTATACGTTGTTTGTCCTTTCTTAACTCATAAGAAAACGTGTTCTTTATTCAATGATTCGATTAAATGAAGAGATAATAAGCCTTTAGATATCGAATCTATCATACATTATATGTTGTTTATCCTTTCTTAACTCATTAAGAAATGAATTCTTTATACAATGATTCAATTAAACGAAGAGATAATAAGTCTTTGAACGTCAAATCTATCATGCATTATATATTGTTTATCTTTTCTTAACTCATAAAAAAATGAGTTTTTTATTGAATGATTCAATTAAACAAAGAGTTAATGACTGTTTAGACGTCGAATCTATCATGCATTATATATTGTTTATCCTTTCTTAACTCATAAGGAAAGGAGTTTTTTATTCAATGATTCGTCTAAACGAAGTGAAAATGAGTCTTTCGACGTCGAATCTATCATGCATTATATGTTGTTTATCCTTTGTTAACTCATAAGGAAACAAGTTCTTTATTCAATAATTTGATTAAATGAATAGATAATAAGTCTTTAAACGTCGAATCTATCATGCATTATATGTTGTTTATCTTTCTTAACTCATAAAGAAATGAGTTCTTTATTCAATGATTCGATTAAACAAAGAGATAATTACTCTCTAGACGTCGAATTTATCATGCATTATATGTTGTTTATCCTTTCTTAACTCATAAAGAAATGAGTTCTTTATTCAATGATTCGATTAAACAAAGAGATAATGAATCTTTAGACGTCGAATCTATCATGCATTATATATTGTTTATCCTTTCTTAACTCATAAAGAAGTGAGTTTTTTTATTCAATGATTCGATTAAACGAAGTGATAATGAGTCTTTAGACATCGAATCTATCATGCATTATGTGTTGTTTATCCTTTCTTAACTCATAAAGAAATGAGTTCTTTATTCAATGATTCGATTAAACGAAGAGATAACAAGTCTTTGAACGTCAAATCTATTGTACATTATATATTGTTTATCTTCTCTTAACTCATAAAGAAACGAGTTTTTTATTCAGTGATTCGATTAAACAAAGAGATAATGACTCTTTAGACGTCGAATCTATCATGCATTATACATTATTTATCCATTCTTAACTCATAAGGAAAGGAGTTTTTTATTCAATGATTCGTCTAAACGAAGTGATAATGAGTCTTTAGACGTCGAATCTATCATGCATTTTATGTTGTTTATCCTTTCTTAACTCATAGGGAAATTAGTTCTTTATTCAATGATTCGATTAAATGAGGAGATAATAAGCATATGAACGTCGAATCTATCATGCATTATATATTGTTTATCCTTTCTTAACTCATAAGGAAAGGAGTTTTTTATTCAAAGATTCGTTTAAAAGAAGTGATAATGAGTATTTAGACGTCGAATTTATCACGCATTATATGTTGTTTATCCATTCTTAACTCATAAGGAAACGAGTTCTTTATTCAATGATTCGATTAAATGAAGAGATAATGAGTCTTTAAACATCGAACCTACCATGCATTATATGTTGTTTATCCTTTCTTAACTCATAAGGAAATGAGTTCTTTATTCATGATTCGATTAAACAAAGAGATAATGAATCTTTAGATGTCGAATTTATCATGCATTATAAGTTGTTTATCCTTTCTTAACTCTATAAGAAACGAGTTCTTTATTCAATGATTCGATTAAACGAAGAGATAATAAGTCGTTGAATGTCAAATGTATCATGCATTATATGTTGTTTATCTTTTCTTAACTCATAAAGAAAAGAGTTTTTTATTCAATGATTCGATTAAACAAAGAGATAATGACTCTTTAGACGTTGAATCTAACATTCATTATATATTGTTTATCCTTTCTTAACTCATATGGAAATGAGTTTTTTATTCAACTATTCGATTAAACGAAGTGATAATGAGTCTTTAGACGACGAATCTATCATGCATTATACGTTGTTTGTCCTTTCTTAACTCATAAGGAAACGAGTTCTTTATTCAATGATTTGATTTAATGAAGAGATAATAAGTCTTTAAACGTCGAATCTATCATGCATTATATGTTGTTTATCCTTTCTTAACTCATAAAAAAATGAGTTCTTTATTCAATGATTCGATTAAACGAAGAGATAATAAGTATTTGAACGTCGAATCTATCATGCATTATATATTGTTTATCTTTTCTTAACTCATAAGGAAAGGAGTTTTTTATTCAAAGATTCGTTTAAAAGAAATGATAATGAGTATTTAGACGTTGAATTTATCATGCATTATATGTTGTTTATCCATTCTTAACTCATAAGGAAACGAGTTCTTTATTCAATGATTCGATTAAATTAAGAGATAATGAGTCTTTAAACGTCGAATCTACCATGCATTATATGTTGTTTATCCTTTCTTAACTCATAAGGAAACGAGTTCTTTATTCATGATTCGATTAAACAAAGAGATAATGAATCTTTAGATGTCGAATTTATCATGCATTATATATTGTTTATCCTTTCTTAACTCTATAAGAAACGAGTTCTTTATTCAATGATTCGATTAAACGAAGAGATAATAAGTCTTTGAATGTCAAATATATCATGCATTATATGTTGTTTATCTTTTCTTAACTCATAAAGAAAAGAGTTTTTTATTCAATGATTCGATTAAACAAAGAGATAATGACTCTTTAGACGTTGAATCTATCATTCATTATATATTGTTTATCCTTTCTTAACTCATATGGAAATGAGTTTTTTATTCAACGATTCGATTAAACGAAGTGATAATGAGTCTTTAGACGACGAATCTGTCATGCATTATACGTTGTTTGTCCTTTCTTATCTCATAAGGAAACGAGTTCTTTATTCAATGATTCGATTAAATGAAGAGATAATAAGTCTTTAAACGTCGAATCTATCATGCATTATATGTTGTTTATCCTTTCTTAACTCATAAAAAAATGAGTTCTTTATTCAATGATTTGATTAAACGAAGAGATAATAAGTATTTGAACGTCGAATCTATCATGCATTATATATTGTTTATCCTTTCTTAACTCATAAGGAAAGGAGTTTTTTATTCAAAGATTCGTTTAAAAGAAGTGATAATGAGTATTTAGACGTTGAATTTATCACGCATTATATGTTGTTTATCCATTCTTAACTCATAAGGAAACGAGTTCTTTATTCAATGATTCGATTAAATGAAGAGATAATGAGTCTTTAAACATCGAACCTACCATGCATTATATGTTGTTTATCCTTTCTTAACTCATAAGGAAATGAGTTCTTTATTCATGATTCGATTAAACAAAGAGATAATGAATCTTTAGATGTCGAATTTATCATGCATTATAAGTTGTTTATCCTTTCTTAACTCTATAAGAAACGAGTTCTTTATTCAATGATTCGATTAAATGAAGAGATAATAAGTCGTTGAATGTCAAATGTATCATGCATTATATGTTGTTTATCTTTTCTTAACTCATAAAGAAAAGAGTTTTTTATTCAATGATTCGATTAAACAAAGAGATAATGACTCTTTAGACGTTGAATCTAACATTCATTATATATTGTTTATCCTTTCTTAACTCATATGGAAATGAGTTTTTTATTCAACGATTCGATTAAACGAAGTGATAATGAGTCTTTAGACGACGAATCTGTCATGCATTATACGTTGTTTGTCCTTTCTTATCTCATAAGGAAACGAGTTCTTTATTCAATGATTCGATTAAATGAAGAGATAATAAGTCTTTAAACGTCGAATCTATCATGCATTATATGTTGTTTATCCTTTCTTAACTCATAAAAAAATGAGTTCTTTATTCAATGATTTGATTAAACGAAGAGATAATAAGTATTTGAACGTCGAATCTATCATGCATTATATATTGTTTATCCTTTCTTAACTCATAAGGAAAGGAGTTTTTTATTCAAAGATTCGTTTAAAAGAAGTGATAATGAGTATTTAGACGTCGAATTTATCACGCATTATATGTTGTTTATCCATTCTTAACTCATAAGGAAACGAGTTCTTTATTCAATGATTCGATTAAATGAAGAGATAATGAGTCTTTAAACATCGAACCTACCATGCATTATATGTTGTTTATCCTTTCTTAACTCATAAGGAAATGAGTTCTTTATTCATGATTCGATTAAACAAAGAGATAATGAATCTTTAGATGTCGAATTTATCATGCATTATAAGTTGTTTATCCTTTCTTAACTCTATAAGAAACGAGTTCTTTATTCAATGATTCGATTAAACGAAGAGATAATAAGTCGTTGAATGTCAAATGTATCATGCATTATATGTTGTTTATCTTTTCTTAACTCATAAAGAAAAGAGTTTTTTATTCAATGATTCGATTAAACAAAGAGATAATGACTCTTTAGACGTTGAATCTAACATTCATTATATATTGTTTATCCTTTCTTAACTCATATGGAAATGAGTTTTTTATTCAACTATTCGATTAAACGAAGTGATAATGAGTCTTTAGACGACGAATCTATCATGCATTATACGTTGTTTGTCCTTTCTTAACTCATAAGGAAACGAGTTCTTTATTCAATGATTTGATTTAATGAAGAGATAATAAGTCTTTAAACGTCGAATCTATCATGCATTATATGTTGTTTATCCTTTCTTAACTCATAAAAAAATGAGTTCTTTATTCAATGATTTGATTAAACGAAGAGATAATAAGTATTTGAACGTCGAATCTATCATGCATTATATATTGTTTATCCTTTCTTAACTCATAAGGAAAGGAGTTTTTTATTCAAAGATTCGTTTAAAAGAAATGATAATGAGTATTTAGACGTTGAATTTATCATGCAT
Organism: Pogostemon cablin; assembly: GCA_023678885.1. Lineage (NCBI taxonomy): Eukaryota > Viridiplantae > Streptophyta > Magnoliopsida > Lamiales > Lamiaceae > Pogostemon > Pogostemon cablin. The sequence continues at coordinate 122,837 of JAHCLQ010000804.1, forward strand.
TATATGTTGTTTATCCATTCTTAACTCATAAGGAAACGAGTTCTTTATTCAATGATTCGATTAAATGAAGAGATAATGAGTCTTTAAACGTCGAATCTACCATGCATTATATGTTGTTTATCCTTTCTTAACTCATAAGGAAACGAGTTCTTTATTCATGATTCGATTAAACAAAGAGATAATGAATCTTTAGATGTCGAATTTATCATGCATTATATATTGTTTATCCTTTCTTAACTCTATAAGAAACGAGTTCTTTATTCAATGATTCGATTAAACGAAGAGATAATAAGTCTTTGAATGTCAAATATATCATGCATTATATGTTGTTTATCTTTTCTTAACTCATAAAGAAAAGAGTTTTTTATTCAATGATTCGATTAAACAAAGAGATAATGACTCTTTAGATGTTGAATCTATCATTCATTATATATGTTTATCCTTTCTTAACTCATATGGAAATGAGTTTTTTATTCAACAATTCGATTAAACGAAGTGATAATGAGTCTTTAGACGACGAATCTGTCATGCATTATACGTTGTTTGTCCTTTCTTATCTCATAAGGAAACGAGTTCTTTATTCAATGATTCGATTAAATGAAGAGATAATAAGTCTTTAAACGTCGAATCTATCATGCATTATATGTTGTTTATCCTTTCTTAACTCATAAAAAAATGAGTTCTTTATTCAATGATTCGATTAAACGAAGAGATAATAAGTATTTGAAAGTCGAATCTATCATGCATTATATATTGTTTATCCTTTCTTAACTCATAAGGAAAGGAGTTTTTTATTCAAAGATTCGTTTAAAAGAAGTGATAATGAGTATTTAGACGTCGAATTTATCATGCATTATATGTTGTTTATTGTTTGCCTATTTTTGTGCACTCACGAGCAAGAATACTCGATCGTTGTAGTAGTATATCCCAAGAAAAATTATCAATCCACAAAGGAGTTATGTTCGGACTAGCAAAATACGTGAGCTCATGTTCATGTTGTTTTTGTAAAGATGATCGGGGGTTTTGAGATTGATTAACAAAAAAAACAAGAAGCAAGTAAATAAGATAGCAAATAAGATAATTGACAAGTAAAGAAAATGGGTGCTAAAGTTCAAGTATGGAAAAACATGGGATTAGAAACATCCAAGCACACTCGATTCATATTATCATGCAAACGGAATTTAACTCAATTGATGTAGATTAAGGGTGATCACGATTGTATCCTAAGCTCCCTTTCGGGTTACAAATGTTGTTGATCCATTTTAAACTCCCAAAAGCACTTAAGATCAAAGCCCAACATTAACCCCTTCCATCTAGGTACTAGTTAGATTAAACTCTCCCTTTTTGTGCACTAAGGCCAACGAATGGATTGGTTCCCCTCATTGAATTCAAATATCCTTTCGGTCAAACCCAAACTCAATGTCTATTCATGCCTTCCTAATACTATAGAGGGTCGTTTCCGTCTCACTCCAAGCAATACATACATGAACATCATGATAGCATTTAATTACCACAAATAATCCATTGATCAACAATCCATTAAACCAATAAACATTCATGAATAACAAACCATGCCATCACAACATCAAGACAATTAAACTCCATGAATAGAAATCAATATCAATTAAATCAAAAACCAATTTAATCCACATGATAATATAAATCTAATATGCTCTTCATATTCCTAATCCCACTAGAGGGATTAGCCTAACATGATAAAAGTAATAAAACAAATAAATGATTCATTACAATTATCAATAGTCTAAGATCTGAAGAAATACAAAATGAATGAATTCTTCCCTATCAATTTCTTGAAGAGAATCTTCTATTCTTCTTGATCTCCACCTCTAGCTCTTGATTTTGAAGTCTTTAGCACCAAAAATGGAAGATATGATGGGTGGATGAAGATGGATGAAGATGGATAAAGATGATGGTGAAAAATGGAAGAAATGGTGTGTGATGTGTGTGTATATGATGGGAATTTCGGATCTTTTGCCAATTGTTGAATAAAGGGGTATTTATACCCCTATGGAGGCTTCTAGAAGGATCTGGAAATTTCTGCAGGAAAATACACGACACAAGTCGTGCTCTGCAACACGGCCACGAGGTGGCCGTGTTGTGTCTTCTGATGCTGCCGCACGGCCTCGCCTTACAGGGCCGTGTTGATGACACGGCTCGTGCTGCCAACACGAGTCGTGTGTTGTAACACGGGCATAGGGTGGTCGTGTTGGCTCTTCTGATGCCGCCACACGGCCACTTCTTACAGGGCCGTGTTGGCGACACGGCTCATGCTCCCGACTCGACTCGTGCAACTGGACACAACCTGAAGTTGCCCGTGTTGAATGACTAGATGTCGCCACACGGCCAACTCTTACAGGGCTGTGTTGGCTACACAGCCCGTGTTGGTGCTGGTTCCTGCATTTCTTCACTGTTTTGGCTCGTTCTCCCTCGTTTTAACTCTGAATTGAGATCCGCTTTTTCTTAAGTTTAAGCTCATTCACACACATTCCAATAAAAATACAAAACACAACCAAATAACACATGAAATATGGATAAAATCATACGAAAACACATATAAAAAGACACTAAAATATAGGTGAAAATAGCTCTAATCAACCCCCCAAACTTAAGGTGTTGCTCATCCCCGAGCAACGAAAATGACAAATCAAAAGGAGAAATTTTCACCTAGAAAAGACTAAACGAATATAAGCAATAACACATCGTTAGTAATAATAACTACAAACTATGCTAAGTCATCCTACATATTAAAATCATTACATGAGAAATTAACAAGTTCAATCAAAAGAGAATAAAGTGTAATATAGTTCCTTTTAAGTCCAAGCCTCACAATGGATATTAATGTCTCTCAACACTCTTTTGAAATAGGGTAAATCACACTCATTAATCGATTGGCTCGACTCGCTATAAGCTTGCTCGCGGACTATATTCACAACCCACCAAAGTTTCAATTAATGATCAAAAAGGTCTTTAATTAGGATGTAATGATAGGCTTTTTGGTAGGGTAGGAAATATATGGATAAGAGTGACTCAACAAGTGTAAGTAATCAAAGAGATGGCCAATTTCCTCAATTTCTCCACTTTTCTTTCTTCCTTTCTTATCTTTACAATCTAAAGCACTATTCATTAACTTTTCTTAGATTGAGCTTCTTTTGATGCATGCTTCCTATCTTTGAATTTTGTTTACTTGAGCATTTTGATGTTGCTTTGCTCCTTTTCTAATTTTGAGGTTGCATGTGCCTTCTTGTTGTTGCTCTTTTCATCCTTTTTCTTGCTTGTTTACCATGTCCTTTTCTTCTTTTGATAATCAATCAATCCTTTCTAGCTACCATCTCCTCACTCACCCACACAAAGGTATATATAAGCTTGAATGGGTAATTAAGGTTTGTAATGTGCTAAATTCACAAGAAATAGGTTTATAGGCTCAAAGTGGTTGACTAAGGATGATGTTCAAGGTAGGAACATATATGGCAATGACTATAATAACAAGGATGGCCTTAGATCATTTCACCAATCTCCACTAATCGGGCTCGTTCCTATAGTCCTTGAGCAAGTTCTAACTTATCAAACACAACCGATCAACTCATGAAGAAATACCATGTATGCATGGTTGAGGCTCAAATGCTCACAAGCTTGTGCTCGGACCTTAAGGAACTTATTACACCACATTCATCTCAAAATTGAACAAGTTAAGTAAAACATGTCACAATTTGAAAGTGTAGAGATTCTTAATCATAATTTATCATCACTTATCACCACAACATATCATCACTCACATTCAAAAATGACTCACGACATCCCTAAACAAACCACCAAACATCCCAAGACAAGAATGAAAATACACACAACATAAAAATAAGGACTCAACAAACAAGACACAACAAAAACACAAAACATGCAAAAACACAAAATACCATCATCCATAAGAAAATTAAGCACACATTCATCCCAACCTTTATTTAAAAGGAAATCCTAATATACGAAAGTAAACCTCCCATAAACATAACAAATGAAGTAGCATGCTAGTCACAACAATCCAAATCAAACTCAATTCATTTCAAGTACTAAAATGATAAGGTGTAGAGTACTCCCTCGATAGGTATTTGGTAAGGAAAGCGTTAGCTCCAAGCTCCATCATGCTTCCAATACCTCTCATTCATGCTCAAACACTCAACAAACACCATTATTTCAACAATTTCATTATTAATATGGACTATCATGCACTTCAACACCACCAATCATGCTAAAATCAACCCAAACTCATGATATTTTTTTTTTTAAAATTTGTCCAATTTTACAAGAATCATACTCAAGTGGTGAGTCACACCACACAATCTCCCCCCAAACTTAAATCGAAACAAGAGTTGAGACTTAAGTTTGCAAAAAGTGGTGAGACTTACCCTTGTAGTTTCCATTGATGATCTTCTTGTTGAGAAGTAACAGCATCCACACGACTCAAGTTATGTCCACCACGCACTAGCACCCCCCAAACTTAACTCGAGACAAGAGTCTCGAATTAAGTTTGCAACAAGTTATGGAACATGTCAACTTGAATCCATGAAGCATTTCTCTTTTCTTCAATATGCATTTTTCTCCATGAGCACAATCAACCTACAAGGCCAAAATGCAAAACAAGCAACAAAAGTAAAGCAATAAAGATAGTGATGGGGTGCCTCCCATCAAGCGCTAAGTTTAACGTCTTCAAGCTAGACGGAAAATTTCAAACTCATCGGAATGGCCATGGATAACAGTCGTCCTTGCCACCATACTTTAATCTTTGTGCTTCTTCATCTATTAAGTACTTGTGGCAAGCAATGGCCTCGTTGGCACTCTTAAGATTGAGCTTGAAATTGCAAACTATCCGTGCATGACATTCCATTGTCCTCTCCATTCTAGCAAACCACTTATTCCTCCTTTCAATGAATATCCCCAAAGTTTCTTCCAACTCTCTTTTGTCCCTAAGAATTTGTGAGGTATCAAGAGGTAAGACAAAGTCAATAGAAACAATGTCAAGAAAATCATTGCAACTTAAAGAGTTTAAGGATTTAGGAATGCTCATTTCACTCTTCAAGTCCTCTTCATTTGCTTCCATAACTTGCTCGTCTTCCTCTATTTCATTGGCCTCAACTGGCTCTTCAATCTTCTCACTTGATTCATTTACCACCAAGTTCTCTTCTTCCTCCAACAAAAATAATAATTCATCAATTATCTTCTCTTCTTCCCTTTTATCCTCCATAGAATCTCCCTCTTCAATTTGTTGCGAATTGTTCAAAGAACTTACAAGTTGGCTCATTTGATACTCAAGGGAGTCCATCCAATCATCCATCTTCTTCTCATTTTCCTCCATTCTAGCCTCCATCTTTTTCATGAATGCTAACAATGTATCCTCAAAGGTCGACTTCTCTTCTTCATTAGATGGCTTGGCACTTGGATCAAAACCTTGATATCCTCCTTGGCGATTCTCTTGACTTGGTGGATAATTCCCTTGAAAACTTCCTTCATAGGTATTTTGAAAATTCCCTTGGAAATTACCCACTCCCATGAAAGGATAATCTTCTTCTTGAGGATTGATAGGACTCGATTGAGAAATTTGGCCTTCACTTCCTTGAGAACATCTTCTAAATAATTTGAGTAAGGCATAATTTTGGAACGGAGAAGAAACTTTGAAATTCGAAGTGGAATAAGTGTATCCTTGTTGTGGTTGGAATGTGTTTCCATTGTAAGCTTGTGGCCATTCATCATATCTACCATGATTGTAGTATTGAGAGTGAACTTGACTCATTTAGCAATCATATCCATAGTAACTCTCATTTATATAGCCTTTTTGTTGTGGAGGAAGAATTCTTGCATATTGATTTCCATAATAACCACTTGTTCCATCCATCCATCTAATGCTTTTCTCCACAAAGTTTACTACAATCTTCCTTCAACTTTCTATTTTTGGGCTTTGTTCTTCCTCCCCTTCTTTCAAGGTAAGAGTACCTATCAAAAAGAATAAGTAAGAACAAAATTTTTCAAAGAAAATATAAGAAATAAAACAAGATAAAAAGACATCCTTATCAAGAACAACTAAAACAATAACACAGTGTTCGACTAGTCCGTCAAAACTCCCCTTTGGCAACGGCGCCATTTTCTTGTTTGCCTATTTTTGTGCACTCACGAGCAAGAATACTCGATCGTTGTAGTAGTATATCCCAAGAAAAATTATCAATCCACAAAGGAGTTATGTTCGGACTAGCAAAATACGTGAGCTCATTTTCATGTTGTTTTTGTAAAGATGATCGGGGGTTTTGAGATTGATTAACGACAAAAACAAGAAGCAAGTAAATAAGATAGCAAATAAGATAAATGACAAGTAAAGAAAATGGGTGCTAAAGTTCAAGTATGGAAAAACATGGGATTAGAAACATCCAAGCACACTCGATTCATATTATCATGCAAACGGAATTCAACTCAATTGATGTAGACTAAGGGTGATCACGATTGTATCCTAAGCTCCCTTTCAGGTTACAAAGGTTGTTGATCCATTTTAGACTCTCAAAAGCACTTAAGATCAAAGCCCAACATTAACCCCTTCCATCTAGGTACTAGTTAGATTAAACTCTCCCTTTTTGTATACTAAGGCCAACGAATGGATTGGTTCCCCTCATTGAATTCAAATATCCTTTCGGTCAAACCCAAACTCAATGTCTATTCATGCCTTCCTAATACTATAGAGGGTCGTTTCCGTCTCACTCCAAGCAATACATACATGAACATCATGATAGCATTTAATTACCACAAATAATCCATTGATCAACAATCCATTAAACCAATAAACATTCATGAATAACAAACCATGCCATCGCAACATCAAGACAATTAAACTCCATGAATAGAAATCAACATCAATTAAATCAAAAACCAATTTAATCCACATGATAATATAAATCTAATATGCTCTTCATATTCCTAATCCCACTAGAGGGATTAGCCTAACATGATAAAAATAATAAAACAAATAAATGATTCATTACAATTACCCATAGTCTAAGATCTAAAGAAATACAAAATGAATGAATTCTTCCCTATCAATTTCTTGAAGAGAATCTTCTATTCTTCTTGATCTCCACCTCTAGCTCTTGATTTTGAAGTCTTTAGCACCAAAAATGGAAGATATGATGGGTGGATGAAGATGGATGAAGATGATGGTGGAAAATGGAAGAAATGGTGTGTGATGTGTGTGTAGATGATGGAAATTTCGGATCTTTTGCCAATTGTTGAATAAAGGGGTATTTATACCCCTATGGAGGCTTCTAGAAGGATCTGGAAATTTCTGCAGGAAAATACACGGCACGAGTCGTGCTCTGCAACACGGCCACGAGGTGGCCGTGTTGTGTCTTCTGATGCTGCCGCACGACCTCACCTTACAGGGCCGTGTTGATGACACGGCTCGTGCTGCCAACACGAGTCGTGTGTTGTAACACGGGCACAGGGTGGTTGTGTTGGCTCTTCTGATGTCGCCACACGGCCACTTCTTACAGGGCCGTGTTGGCGACACGGCTCGTGCTCCCAACTCGACTCGTGCAACTGGACATGACCTGAAGTTGCCCGTGTTGAATGACTAGATGTCGCCACACGGCCAACTCTTACAGGGCCGTGTTGGCTACACGGCCCGTGTTGGTGCTGGTTCCTGTATTTCTTCACTGTTTTGGCTCGTTCTCCCTCGTTTTGACTTTGAATTGAGATCTGCTTTTTCTTAAGTTTAAGCTCATTCACACACATTCCAATAAAAATACAAAACACAACCAAATAACACATAAAATACGGATAAAATCATACGAAAACACATATAAAAAGACACTAAAATATTGGTGAAAATAGCTCTAATCATTTATCCATTCTTAACTCATAAGGAAACGAGTTCTTTATTCAATGATTCGATTAAATGAAGAGATAATGAGTCTTTACACGTCGAATCTATCATGCATTATATGTTGTTTATCCTTTCTTAACTCATAAGGAAACGAGTTCTTTATTCATGATTCGATTAAACAAAGAGATAATGAATCTTTAGATGTCGAATCTATCATGCATTATATGTTGTTTATCCTTTCTTAACTCTATAAGAAACGAGTTCTTTATTCAATGATTCGATTAAACGAAGAGATAATAAGTCTTTGAACGTCAAATCTATCATGCATTATATGTTGTTTATCTTTTCTTAACTCATAAAGAAAAGAGTTTTTTATTCAATGATTCGATTAAACAAAGAGATAATGACTCTTTAGACGTTGAATCTATCATTCATTATATATTGTTTATCCTTTCTTAACTCATATGGAAATGAGTTTTTTATTCAACGATTCGATTAAACGAAGTGATAATGAGTCTTTAGACGACGAATCTATCATGCATTATACGTTGTTTGTCCTTTCTTAACTCATAAGGAAACGAGTTCTTTATTCAATGATTCGATTAAATGAAGAGATAATAAGTCTTTAAACGTTGAATCTATCATGCATTATATGTTGTTTATCCTTTCTTAACTCATAAAAAATGAGCTCTTTATTCAATGATTCGATTAAACGAAGAGATAATAAGTATTTGAACGTCGAATCTATCATGCATTATATATTGTTTATCCTTTCTTAACTCATAAGGAAAGGAGTTTTTTATTTAAAGATTCGTTTAAAAGAAGTGATAATGAGTATTTAGACGTTGAATTTATCATGCATTATATGTTGTTTATCCATTCTTAACTCATAAGGAAACGAGCTCTTTATTCAATGATTCGATTAAATGAAGAGATAATGAGTCTTTAAACGTCGAATCTACCATGCATTATATGTTGTTTATCCTTTCTTAACTCATAAGGAAACGAGTTCTTTATTCATGATTCGATTAAACAAAGAGATAATGAATCTTTAGATGTCGAATCTATCATGCATTATATGTTGTTTATCCTTTCTTAACTCATATAGAAATGAGTTATTTATTCAATGATTCGATTAAACGAAGAGATAATAAGTCTTTGAACGTCAAATCTATCATGCATTATATGTTGTTTATCTTTTCTTAACTCATAAAGAAAAGAGTTTTTTATTCAATGATTCGATTAAACAAAGAGATAATGACTCTTTAGACGTTGAATCTATCATTCATTATATATTGTTTATCCTTTCTTAACTCATATGGAAATGAGTTTTTTATTCAACGATTCGATTAAACGAAGTGATAATGAGTCTTTAGACGACGAATCTATCATGCATTATACGTTGTTTGTCCTTTCTTAACTCATAAGGAAACGAGTTCTTTATTCAATGATTCGATTAAATGAAGAGATAATAAGTCTTTAAACGTTGAATCTATCATGCATTATATGTTGTTTATCCTTTCTTAACTCATAAAAAATGAGCTCTTTATTCAATGATTCGATTAAACGAAGAGATAATAAGTATTTGAACGTCGAATCTATCATGCATTATATATTGTTTATCCTTTCTTAACTCATAAGGAAAGGAGTTTTTTATTTAAAGATTCGTTTAAAAGAAGTGATAATGAGTATTTAGACGTTGAATTTATCATGCATTATATGTTGTTTATGTTGGATTGTATACTAAAAGTCTAGCTTTTTGTATGAACAATATTATAACAATTAATTTGAAATGAGAATCATATGATCAAATGATTGCATCTTATAATTTATTTATATGTTCGATGCAATAGTCCACTTACTTTATATTGTAGATAATATGTTGTGCGACAACACGCGGAAGATCATATTATCGGTTTCCTTATAAAGTATAAACAGATGCTCACAACTGAGATAGACGGGGACTCTCTATCGGGATGGTTGTAGTGTGGTTTGGTATTAGCTTGTCTTGGCTATAGAATCACATTAGTGCACTTGTGTGTATTGAGCACGACCGCTTGAGATCGTTCGACTTATACTGACTTATAGGAGAACTTGATCTCAGTTATTATGGAAGTTCGTGCTCTTAATCCCTATACAATAATCTCGACACGTAGGGCAGTATGTATTTCTTTGATTCATTAATGGGTGAGATTTACATGTAATTAAATCAACAAACTCGATGAGTTGGGAAGTAGTGCTGTCTCTATGGTGTGCTGTTGATTGTAGAAGGAATCCATGTCCGTCATAGGTTGATGATGTCCCCTTGAGGAGCTCATAAGGATTATCATGTAAACCCTGCAGGTGGAATTTATTCCGGCATGATAATGAGTTTGAGTGGTACTACTCTTGGATGAGATATTAATTAATTGAGTTGTCAGTAACTTAAATTAATTAATGGACATTGTATATCTTAAACATGGGGAGACTAACGGGCTCATAATAAGAAGGAGCCCAAAACGTAATTTTGGGATTGGTACGGTAGTGCAGTAATAATATTTTAGTGGAATATATTATTATTATTGGACTTAAGTATAAGCTTTGGGCTAAGCTTGGATACTTAAGCCCAATGGAGGCCCAACCCAATTTCTCCTCCTGGTCCCTGCTGTAGCCCATGTATATAAGTCACCTCAGTTTGTTCTAAACCTAACTCTGCGCCTAACATACGAGAGAGAGAGTGAACAGCAGATTGAGTAGGTCTCGTAGATCGTCGCCCACACGACGTCGAGATCGGACTTGGGACATACAGCAGAAGACCGGAAGGTCGTTTGCTGCTGCAGTTCGTCATGTTCCAAAATTCATATAAAATCGTACAATTCTTTGATTTTGATGTATTATATACTGATGGAAATCCGTCGAAGAGAGGATCGTCTGAGCACAAAGATCACTTAATTCCGACATCAGAAGAGGAACTTATGGCTATTCTCGTGGGAAGAAAAAGAGGACAAAAATTGAATCACGTTTTTGAGAGAAAATCCAGCGCAGTGATATTGCAGAGGCAATAACCGGAGTTTCAACTGTCGGATTGAGCTGTAATTTGGTCAGCACGTTTAGATCTTGTGGATGTACATTCTGAACGGTGGAGATCGAATTTGGAGCTTTTTCGTGCTAGGATTACGCTGAAAACAGAAGCAGATTTTTGGGCGATTCTGTTTTGCGCAGTCGACGGAAAAGAGCCGTTTCTCACAAACTAACCGTGAGATCGAGCTGTAATTTGGTCAGCACATTCAGACCTTATGGATGTACATTCTGAACGGTGGAGATATAATTTGGAGCTTTTTCTTGCTGGGATTACGCTGAAAACAGAAGCAGATATTTGGGCGATTCTGTTTTGCGCAGTCGGGGGAAAAGAGCCGTTTCTATCAAACTATCCGTTGGATTGGGCTGTAATTTGGTCAGACCGTTCATACTTTGTTTATGTAAATTCTGAATGGTGGAGATTGAATTTGGAGCTTTTTCTTGCTGGGATTACGCTGAAAACAGAAGCAGATCTTTGGGCGATTCTGTTTTGCGCAGTCAAGGGAAAAGTGCCGTTTCTCACAAAATAACCGTTGGATCGACCTGTAATTTGGACAGCATGTTCAGGACTTACAGTAATAGATTCTGGACGGTGGAGATTGGATTCTGAGAGTTTTGCAGTTTCGAACTACGAACGACAGTTGGTGTAGTTTGGTGTTGCGCGTTGGGCTGAACTTGGTTTCATGCAAGTAGGCCCTTGGACGAGCGACAGTCCGGGCGAGGGGCGCTCGTCAAGGCACTTGGAGCGCTCCCTGACACGATTGGCGGTGGGATATGGCGATGGACGTCTTGGGGCACAAGCAATCCTGCTTGTTGCGTAAGGCATCGATTCCACAGTAGGAGTGTCGGACAAGACATTAAAATTTAGAGGCGTTTTTATTCCTAATATATATAACTGCCATAATTGATTTAATTGTCTATTATTGTTATATATATATGGATGTCTGATCTCTATGATTTATTGTCTTATATAGAAGCATGCTAGATTGCGTATTATATTTGGTATATTATATGCATGTATTGCTAGAGTGTTGGATAAGACATCCAATTTTAGGAAAACTAATTCCTAATATATAACTGCCATAATAGATTGTATATTATTGTTATATATGGATGTCGAATTAATTCCTAATATATGACTGCTATAATTGATTTAATAATCTATTATTGTCATATATGGATGTCGAATTAATTCCTAATATATAACTGCTATAATTAATTGTCTATTATTGTTATATATGGATGTTGAATTAATTCCTAATATATAACTGACATAATTGATTTAATTATCTATTATTGTTGTATATGGTTGCTCGTCGATATCGATGATTTCGATAATCTAGACGATATCGACGATCGATATCGATAGTTTTGGAATGTTGATAATCTTGATATTTTTCGAATATTTGATAATCTAATCGATATCGATGATTTTGATAATCTGGACGACATCGACGGTCGATATCGATGGTTTCGAAAATTGGACAATCTGGAAATTTCAAAATTTTGATAGTGTGGAAGTCTTTGCTGATATTCGTGCCTGATGGCGAACAATCGAATTCGCTGATATATAACTGTTAATGATTTATTTAATTATTAATTATTGTTATATATGTATGCATGACTCTCTGGGATTTACTGCCTCATGTGCCGTGATAGGAGCATGCTAGAATTGCGTATTTTATTTTATGAATATTATATGCATGTAAAAACCCTCAGTTTTAAATAACTAAGTGGGAGAGGGGATTGATAATTAATTCCCGCGGCCTCCATTATTGGTTTGTTAGCAATGTGAATAAACTTGTGCGTCGGCATTAGAGCCTTCCTCCCCATCGGATGAGTTTATTCATGGATATTGCTGGAACAGGCTTCTTTAAAATTATGTTTGTAATGTGATGCACATGAACTTGCGCGTTGGCTTAGACCTTCCTCCCTATCGGATGAGTTCATGTGCGGATCACTGTACAGACTTATAATTGATGACTGTAGGAAGTTATCCGAGCGCGTGTGTACTTCTCCATCTGTAAGGCACATAAGCTTGGGCCGCGGACTTGGGGTCAAATAATGGTATACACTTAGATGTGAATAATAAGTATCCTCCCCATCGGAGTCACTGCTTTTATTTGCATGGCTAAAGAGGAACCGACTATTAATTATTTTGTCATGAGGTTAGGTTGACAAATGAAATTAATGGGTAAAACCTTCTCTTGTAAATGTTCGGGTTTGTAAACGTCCACACTATCGTGGCTTGCAGACTCACGGTGCTTGAGATGTCGGTGAATTTTAATTTTATATTATTTTGAGGGAATCAATATAAAAGGATAAAATTCGAAGATTTGATCGGTGTATTTATTTATGATTCTCTGTAATTTCAAATGGTTTTATCTCGCTTATTGTTGACTAAAAGAAATTATATTTACTAGTCCAAAATTAGATGATTAGAAAAGAATCTTGGTTTTGAATTTTACTGCTTAAGAAAATACATGTGTGTTCTCACAATGGACGTCTCATGATGCCTATTAAAGTCTCTAGTGAAGAGATGAGAGGTTCATAGAAATATGATGGTCTCATGTAACTCTTCGGATACTTGAGTAAGTTAAAAGGCAGAAGATCATGATTTAATTTGATGAATGAATTGGGAAAGCATGGAGTATAAATTGAAGGGAAACCTAGATCAATTTAATTCTTTGTGAATTGCCTAGATGTTTTTGAGTAAGTTCCACCTGAATTACAATAGGATGTATATGGTGGAAAACTTCTAGCAAAACATGTGGCAAAGGAAAGCCATTTTCATCATAATGTGAACAAGTTTTATATCTTATTCACTAGTTGTTTAAAACATGATTAGTGATGGCATTTACTGACACGAAGTGTGTAGATACTGGAATCACTAAATGTTTATTACTAAGTGAGGATAAGATTGTTATGACATGGGTAAAACTACAAGAGTAGTGGCTATTGCAGTGGGAGTTGTTTATTTATCTTACGATATGAATAAACGTTTGATTTTATGAAATTGTCTTTACGTACATTTTCATAGAAAGAATTTGATTTCGGTTTCTATGCATTAATAGATGGATACTCAATTTCATTTAAATGACATGGTCATTAAAATGAATGATAGAGTTGTAATCTGTTATGGTACGTTGGTGAACAATTTGTACACTCTTAAATCATGTTTATTCCCTAGATGCGACAAATAGTAATTAATAATGAGTCTTCTAATCTAGTAAGAGAAAGGTACCTTCGGAAATGAATTTCCCACCTTAATGGTGTGACGAATAGAAGGAATAGCACTCTTATGGTAGTGATTAGATAGATGATGAATTATTTGGAATTACTAAATTCATTTTATGGATATGCCCTAGGAACAATAATTCGTAAGAATGTTTATCTGTTTGTGGGATATCCTAGAAAAATGAAGGATGATTTATTTAGTCCACAAGATCGAAGAGTGATTGTTAACATAAACACTAGATTTTTGGAAAAGGACTATGTAATAAATCAAATACCCATGTATAAGTTGTTCTAAAGGAAGTGAGAGGAAAACACGAAGTATTAGTACCAAGTGTACAAGAGGATATACCACAAGGTAAACTGCGACGCGTGTCACATCTGATATACAATTGCGTGTAGTGTCTTCTCGTAGTGGGAAGGTTGTTCTAACACCTGATAGATATATGTTTTGGGAGAGTCATGAGGCTTGGTCCCTAGTAAACATGGAGTTAACCCACGGATACGATGAAGCACTACAAGTTAGAAATGCCTAAATCTTAACAAATTGCAATAAATGTTGAAATAGAATCAATAGATTCTAAATAAGATCTGGATGATTGTAGAACCACGGATGGTGTGAAAACCATTGGAAGTGGTCATACAAAATAAAAGAGGATCATACGGTAAGGTGAAAACCTTATAAGTAAAGCTTGTTGGGAAAAGGTATACTCAGAAAGAAAGGGTTCGATTATGAGAAAACCTGTTCGCCAGTAGCTATGCTTATGTTGATCCGGACTCTTTTATCTGTTGCTACTCATATGAAATATGAGGGATAGCAAATAGATGTCGAGACAGCTTTCCTGATTGGAAGTCTTAAGGGAAACATCTATGTGAAGCAACCAGAGTGATTCATTGCAAAGAGCTAAGAGCATTGTGATAGTGAGCTTAAAAGTGTCCATTAATGGACTAAAACAAGCTTCAAATCATGAAACATCCGTTTTGATGAGGTAATCCAGTGACATGGATCTAATCAATGATCGGATGGGTCTTGTGTATTGAAAAGAGTGATGGAAACGTGGTGGTATTACTTGTACTATACATAGATATTATCTTGCTCATTGGAGACAATAAAAGAGTATTATCGGGCGTATGGGGTATGGTTAATAAAGCGGTATAAGATGAAGGACTTAAGAGGAGCAAAAATATCCTTTTGATCACGGTAATACGGATCACAAGAAAGGATGTTATGCTTATCTCAAGCTTCATGAAATGATACAATCCTTACTCGTTTTAGCATGTGACTTTATCTAAGGAAATGTGTCTTGAGACACAAAAGGAAGATAAAGGAGATGAAAGCAGTTCCTTATGCTTCGATAAATGAGGAAGCCTAATCTAAGAAATGCTATACATGAGTATGGATATCTGTTTTGCTAAATGCATGAACAGTGGGTATCAACGTAACCTGGAACAAGAATGATGAGCTGTGGTAAGACATATATAAAGTGCCTGAGAAGGACTGGAAATTATATGTAAGCTTACTGGACAGATTCACTGCTTCTTGTGGATTACGTAGATTCAGATTTTTTAGTCAGATTGGACGGCAGTAAATCCACCTCAAGGTTATGTGTTTAATTTTAGGAAGTTGAGTCATAATGTGGAGGAGTGTTATATAGAAATGTATTTCAGACTTCGGACTCCATATGGAAAGATGATAAATTGGAGCCTATGAGGCAACCAATGTATCTGTATGACTCTAGAAACTTCATGATGGACTTTGATGTGATTCTAAGTTTGCCCAAGGTTATCACAATTTATATTGATGATATTGGTGCAGTTGCAAACTTGAAGGAATCACAAGTCCATAAGGCAATTAAACATATGGAGCGCAAGTACCACCTGTTACGAGAAATCGTATGATGAGGGGAAGGTTGTTGTTGCCTAGATTGCATCGGATGATGACCTAGTAAATTCATTTACAAGGACATTCAGGCGAGAGCTTTTAATGGTCGTGTAGTGGGAGTGGGAATCAGATATATGGCAGAAGACATGACAGCATAGTCTTTTAGTATAAGTGGGAGATTGTTGGATTGTATATTAAAAGTCTAGCTTTTTGTATGAAAATATTATAACAATTAATTTGAAATGAGAATCATATGATCAAATGATTGCATCTTATAATTTATTTATATGTTCGATGCAATAGTCCACTTACTTTATATTGTAGATAATATGTTGTGCGACAACACGCGGAAGATCATATTATCGGTTTCCTTATAAAGTATAAACAGATGCTCACAACTGAGATAGACGGGGACTCTCTATCGGGATGGTTGTAGTGTGGTTTGGTATTAGCTTGTCTTGGCTATAGAATCACATTAGTGCACTTGTGTGTATTGAGCACGACCGCTTGAGATCGTTCGACTTATACTGACTTATAGGAGAACTTGATCTCAGTTATTATGGAAGTTCGTGCTCTTAATCCCTATACAATAAACTCGACACGTAGGGCAGTATGTATTTCTTTGATTCATCAATGGGTGAGATTTACATGTAATTAAATCAACAAACTCGATGAGTTGGGAAGTAGTGCTGTCTCTATGGTGTGCTGTTGATTGTAGAAGGAATCCATGTCCGTCATAGGTTGATGATGTCCCCTTGAGGAGCTCATAAGGATTATCATGTAAACCCTGCAGGTGGAATTTATTCCGGCATGATAATGAGGTTGAGTGGTACTACTCTTGGATGAGATATTAATTAATTGAGTTGTCAGTAACTTAAATTAATTAATGGACATTGTATATCTTAAACATGGGGAGACTAACGGGCTCATAATAAGAAGGAGCCCAAAACGTAATTTTGGGATTGGTACGGTAGTGCAGTAATAATATTTTAGTGGAATATATTATTATTATTGGACTTAAGTATAAGCTTTGGGCTAAGCTTGGATACTTAAGCCCAATGGAGGCCCAACCCAATTTCTCCTCCTGGTCCCTGCTGTAGCCCATGTATATAAGTCACCTCAGTTTGTTCTAAACCTAACTCTGCGCCTAACATACGAGAGAGAGAGTGAACAGCAGATTGAGTAGGTCTCGTAGATCGTCGCCCACACGACGTCGAGATCGGACTTGGGACATACAGCAGAAGACCGGAAGGTCGTTTGCTGCTGCAGTTCGTCATGTTCCAAAATTCATATAAAATCGTACAGTTCTTTGATTTTGATGTATTATATACTGATGGAAATCCGTCGAAGAGAGGATCGTCTGAGCACAAAGATCACTTAATTCCGACATCAGAAGAGGAACTTATGGCTATTCTCGTGGGACTACGCAGACTGCCAGCGAGAATTCAACCTCTACATCAACCCTTGGTGAAAGGTAATGCGTTTCATGTTTACTTGCTTCCGCTGCTTGTTAGAAATACATGGAACCCTAACGGGTCACGTTAACCAAACGATCGAGCGCCAATAGTTTATCCATTCTTAACTCATAAGGAAATGAGCTCTTTATTCAATGATTCGATTAAATGAAGTGATAATGAGTCTTTAAACGTCGAATCTACCATGCATTATATGTTGTTTATCCTTTCTTAACTCATAAGAAAACGAGTTCTTTATTCATGATTCGATTAAACAAAGAGATAATAAGTATTTAAACGTCAAATCTATCATGTATTATATATTGTTTATTCGTTCTTAACTCATAAGGAAAGGAGTTTTTTGTTCAAAGATTCATTTAAAAGAAGTGATAATGAGTATTTAGACGTCGAATCTATCATGAATTATATGTTGTTTATCCTTTCTTAACTCATAAGGAAACGAGTTCTTTATTCATTGATTCGATTAAACTAAGAGATAATAAGTCTTCTAACGTCGAATCTATCATGCATTATATGTTGTTTATCCTTTCTTAACTGTTAAGGAAACATGTTCTTTATTCAATGTTTCGATTAAACGAAGAGATAACGAGTCTTTAGACATCGAATCTATCATGCATTATATGTTGTTTATCCTTTCTTAACTCATAAAGAAACGAGTTATTTATACAATGATTCGATTAAACGAAGAGATAATAAGTCTTTAAACGTTGAATCTATCATGCATTATATGTTGTTTATCCTTTCTTATCTCATAAAGAAATGAGTTCTTTATTCGATGATTCGATTAAAAAAAGAGACAATAAGTATTTGAACGTCGAATCTATAATACATTATATATTGTTTATCCTTTCTTAACTCATAAGGAAAGGAGTTTTTTATTTAAAGATTCGTTTAAAAGAAGTGATAATGAGTATTTGGACGTCGAATTTATCATGCATTATATGTTGTTTATGTTGGATTGTATACTAAAAGTCTAGCTTTAGTATGAACAATGTTATAACAATATTTGAAATGAGAATCATTGATCAAATGATTGCATCTTATAATTTATTTATATGCATGATGCAATAGTCCACTTACTTTATACTGTAGATAATATGTTGTGCGACAACACACGGAAGATCATATTATCGATTTTCTTATAAAGTATAAACAGATGCTCACAACTGAGATAGACGGGGACTCTCTATCGGTATGGTTGTAGTGTGGTTTAGTATTAGCTTGTCTTGGCTATAGAATCACATTAGTGCACTTATGTGTATTGAGCAGGACCGTTTGAGATCGTTCGACTTATACTGACTTATAGAAGAACTTGATCTCTGTTATTATGGAAGTTCGTGCTCTTAATCCCTATACAATAACCTCGACAATTAGGGCAGTATGTATTTCTTTGATTCATCAATGGGTGAGATTTATAAGTATTACATCAATAAACTCAGTGAGTTGGGAAGTAGTGCTGTATCTATGGTGTGCTGTTGATTGTAAAAGGAATCCATGTCCGTCATAGGCTGATGATGTCCCCTTGAGGAGCTCATAAGGTTTATCATGTAAATCTTGCAAGTGGATTAATTTCCGGCATGATAATAAGGTTGAGTGGTACTACTCTCGGTTGAGATATTAATTAATTTGAGTTGTCAGTAACTTAATTAATTAATGGGCATTGTATATCTTAAACATGGGGAGACTGTCGGGCTCATAATAAGAAGGAGACCAGAACATAATTTTGGGATTGGACGGGTAGTGCAGTAATAATATTTTAGTGGACTATATTATTATTATTGGATTTAATTAAAAGCTTTGGGCTAAGCTTGGTTAATTAAATTCAATTGAGGCCCAGTCCAATTTCTCCTCTTGGTCCCTACTGTAGCCCAAGTATATAAGTCATCTCAGTTGACTCTACATCGACCCAGAAGTATGGTAAACATTGATGTTTTGCTTCCGCTGATATTGTTTGCCTGTTATCCTAACGATCACGTTGATCCACACGATCTAATTGCCAACAGTTTATCCTTTCTTAACTTATAAGGAAACGAGTTCTTTATTCAATGATTCGATTAAATGAATAGATAATGAGTCTTTAAACGTCGAATCTATCATGCATTATATGTTGTTTATCCTTTCTTAACTCATAAGAAAACGAATTCTTTATTCATGATTCGATTAAACGAAGAGATAATAAGTATTTGAACGTCGAATCTATCATGCATTATATATTGTTTATCCTTTCTTAACTCATAAAGAAAGGAGTTTTTTATTCAAAAATTCATTTAAAAGAAGTGATAACGAGTATTTAAACGTCGAATCTATCATGCATTATATGTTGTTTATCCTTTCTTAACTCATAAGGAAACGAGTTCTTTATTTAATGATTCAATTAAATGAAGAGATAATGAGTCTTTAAACGTCAAATCTATCATGCATTATATGTTGTTTATCCATTCTTAACTCTTAAGAAAACGAGCTCTTTATTCAATGATTCGATTAAATGAAGAGATAATGAGTCTTTAAACGTCGAATCTGCCATGCATTATTGTTGGCAATTGGATCATGCGATTCAACGTGATCCGTTAGGATTAACAGGCAAACAAATCAGCGGAAGCAAAAATAATGCTTACCGTACTTCTGGGTTGATGTAGAGGATGAACCGTTGCAGAGAACTACCTCTGATCTTCTACTGTATGTCCCAAGTCGAATCCTGCTGTTGTGTGGGCAACAATCCGCAGGATTCTCTCAATCTGCTCCTGTTCTTTCTCTCTATCAAATGAGGTACTGACTTAGGGTTAACAGGAGCTGAGATGACTTATATAGTTGGGCTACAGCAGGACCAGGAGGAGAAATTGGGTTGGGCCTCAATTGAATTTAATTAACCAAGCTTAGCCCAAAGCTTTTAATTAAATCCAATAATAATAATATAGTCCACTAAAATATTATTACTGCACTACCCGTCCAATCCCAAAATTATGTTCTGGGCTCCTTCTTATTATGAGCCCGATAGTCTCCCCATGTTTAAGATATACAATGTCCATTAATTAATTAAGTTACTGACAACTCTAATTAATTAATATCTCATCCGAGAGTAGTACCACTCAACCTTATTATCATGCCGGAAATTAATCCACTTGCAAGATTTACATGATAAACCTTATGAGCTCCTCAAGGGGTCATCATCAACCTATGTCGGACATGGATTCCTTCTACAATCAACAACACACCATAGATACAGCACTATTTCCCAACTCACCGAGTTTGTTGATTTAATACTTATAAATCTCACCCATTGATGAATCAAAGAAATACATACTGCCCTACGTGTCGTGGTTATTGTATAGGGATTAAGAGCACGAACTTCCATAATAACAGAGATCAAGTTCTTCTATAAGTCAGTATAAGTCGAATGATCTCAGACGGTCCTGCTCAATACACACAAGTGCACTAATGTGATTCTATAGCCAAGACAAGCTAATACCAAACCACACTACAACCATACCGATAGAGAGTCCCCGTCTATCTCAGTTGTGAGCATCTGTTTATACTTTATAAGGAAACCGATAATATGATCTTCCACGTGTTGTCGCACAACATATTATCTACAGTATAAAGTAAATGGACTATTGCATCATGCATATAAAATAAATTATAAGATGCAATCATTTGATCATATGATTCTCATTTCAAATATTGTTATGACATTGTTCATACTAAAGCTAGACTTTTAATATACAATCCAACAATCTCCCACTTATACTAAAAGACTATGCTGTCATGTCTTCTGCCATACATCTGATTCCTACTCCCACTACACGACCATTAAAAGCTCTCGCCTTAAGGTCCTTGTAAATGGTTTACTAGGTCATCATCCGATGCAATCTAGGCGACAACAACCTTCCCATCATCATACGATTTTTCGTAACAGGTTGTACTCGCGCTCCATGTGTTTAATTGCCTTATGGACTTGTGATTTCTTCAAGTTTGCAACTGCACCAATATCATCAATGTAAATTGTGATTACCTTGGGCAAACTTAGAAACACTTCAAAGTCCATCATGAAGTCTCTAGAGTCATATAGATACTTTGGCTGCCTCATAGGCTCCAATTCATCATCTTTCCATGATGGAGTCCGGAGTCTGAAATATATTTCTATATAACACTCCTCCACATTATGACTCTACTTCCTAAGATTAAACACATAACCTTTGAGGTGAATTTACTGCCGTCCAATCTGACTAAAAAATCTGAATCTACGTAATCCACAAGAAGCAGTGAATCTGTCCAGTAAGTCCACATATAATTTCCAGTCCTTCTCAGGCACTTTATAAATGTCTTACCACAGTTCATCATTCTTGTTCCGAGTTACGTTGATACCCAATGTTCATGCATTCAGCAAAACAGTGTCCAACATCGTTCATAGCATTCCTTAGATTAAGCTTCCTTATTCGCCGAAGCATAAGGAACCGCTTTCATCCTCTTTATCTTCTTCTTGTGTCTCAAAGACACATTCACTTAGATAAATTTACATGCTAAACGAGTATGGACTGTATCATTTTATGAAACATGAGATAAGCATAATATCCTTTCTTGTGATCCATATTACCGTGATCAAAAGGATATATTTTGCCTTTCTTAAGTCCTTCATCTCTACCGCTTTATTAACCGTACCCATACGCCCGATAATACTCTTTCATTGTCTCCAATGAGCAAGATACTATCTACGTATAGTACAAAAATACCACCACGTTTCCGTCACTCTTTACAACACACAAGACTCATCCGCTCATTGATTTAAATCCATGCCTCTGGATTACCTAATCAAAACAGATGCTTCACGATCTTAAAGCTTGCTTTAGTCCATCGCTGGACACTTTTAAGCTTACTATCAAAAATGCTATTAGCACTTTGCAATGAATTACTCTGGTTACTTCACATAGATGTTTTCCTCAAGACTTCCAATCAGGAAAGTTGTCTTGACATCTATATGTTGTTCCTCATAATTCAATATGAGCAGCAATAAATAAAAGAATCCGGATCAATTTAAGCATAGCTACCAGCGAATATGTGTCCTCATAATCGAACCATTTCTTTCTGAGTACACCTTTTCGCAACAAGCTTTGCTTCCAAGGGTTTTCACCTTATCATATGATCCTCTTTTATTTCCTATGACCACTTCCAATGGCTTTTACACTATTCAGTGGTCCTTCAAGTTCCCAGACTTAATTTAGAATCCGTAGATTCTATTTCAACATTCATTGCAACTTATTAAGATTCCGCATTTTCATCTTACAGTGCTGCGTCGTATCCATGGGACAATACCATGTTCACTAGGGATCAAGTCTCACGACTCTCCCAAAACATATATTTATGGGTTGTCATACAACCCTCCCACTATGACAAGGCACTACATGTAATTGTGTATCAGACGTGACACGCGTTGTAGTTTACCTTGTGGTATATCCTCTTGTACACTTGGTACTTATACTTAGTGTTTTCCTCTCACTTCCTTTAGAACAATTTACACATGGGTTTGTGATTTATTACATAGTCCTTATCCAAAAATCTAGTGTTTGTGTTGACAATCACCCTTCGATCTTTTGGACTAAATAAATCACCCTCCATTTTTCTAGGATATCCCATATACAGACAAATATTTCACGAATTACTGTATCTAGGGCATATCCATAAAATGAATTTAATTATTCCATATAATTCATCATCTATCTAATCATTACCATAAGAGCCTTATACCTTCTACCCACCACACCATTCAGCTGGGGCTCGCCCGGTGTAGACTACTTGAGATTTAATCTCAACTTCTGATCAATAGCTCCTAACTATCCCAAGAGGTATTCGCCATCATGATTGAATCGTAATGACTTAATATATTTTCCATGACGCTTCACTGTACTAGCCTTGCAATTCTTGAATTAATCAAAGAACTTAGACATGCAGTGCATCATATAAATATATTGGTTTCCAGAATAATATTTGAATATTCATAACCACCTCTCGCCTGGATAATATTAGGTTCACTTGAATCAGAATGAACTAATTCCAACATATATATCTTTGGCTCTACACCCCACAGTCTTGAAAAGGCAGTTAATCAATTTTACTTCCAAGCAAGACTCGCAAGTCCGATAGTTTCCACTTCAGATAAACCTTACGGTCTATCGGCTATCAACTTTTGAATCCTACTCAAGTAAAATGAATTAGTCATAGACGCCAAATGTATGTTTAGTTCATTTCCGAAGGTTTCTTTCTCTTACTAATATTAGAAGATGCATTATTTAATTACTATTTATTGCATCTGTGGGATGTACATAATTCAAGAGTATACTTTTTATCCACCAACATACTTTAACGGATTATAGCCTCATTCCTCATTACTATGACCATGTCATTTAAATAAAATGAAGTATCCATCCGTTAATGCATAGAAACCGAAATTAAATTCTTTCTATGAAACGTACGTAAAGACAATTTCTCATAATCAATCATTTATTCTTATCATGAGATAAATAAACAACTCCCACTGCAATAACCACTACCTTTGTAGTTTTACCCATGTTATTAACAATCTTATCCTTACTCAGTGATAAACATTTAGTGTTTCCAGTATCTACATACTTCGTGTCAGTAGATGCCATCACTAATCATGTTTAAACCATTAGTAAATAAGATATTAAACTTGTTCACATCATGATGAAAAATGGTTTTCTTTTGCCACATGTTTTGTTAGAAGTTTCCCACCATATACAACCTCTCGTATTTCAGGTAGAACTTGCTCAAAACGTCCAGGCAAATTGTAAAGAATAAATTGATTTAGGTTTCCCTTTCAATTTCTATTCCAAGCTCTTCCAGTTCATTCATCAATACAACCATGATCTTCTGCCTTTTAATTTACTCTAGTATCCGAAGAGTTACATGAGATCATCATATTTCTATGAACCTCTCATCTCTTCACTAGAGACTTTAATAGGCATCATTAGACGTCCTTTGTGAGAATACACATGTATTTTCTTAAGCATTAATTTTCAAAATCAAGATTCTTTTCTAATCATCTAATTTGGACAAGTAAATATAATTTCTTTTAGTTAACAATTAGTGAAATAAAACCATTCGAAATTCAGAGAATCACAAATAAATTTACCGATCAAATCTTCGAATTTTATTCTTTTATATTGATTCCCTCAAAACAACATAAAATAAAATTCACCGACATCTCAAGCACCGTGAGTCTGCAAGCCACGATAGTGTGGACGTTTACAAACCCGAACATTTACAAGAGAAGGTTTTACCCATTAATTTCATTTGTCAACCTAACTTTATGACAAAATAATTAATAGTCGGTTCCTCTTTAGCCATGCAAATAAAAGCAGTGACTCCGATGGGGAGGATACTTATTATTTACATCTAAGTGTACACCATTATTTGACCCCAAGTCCGCGGCCCAAGCTTATGTGCCTTACAGATAGAGAAGTGCACACGCGCTCGGATAACTTCCTATAGTCATCAATTACAAGTTTGTACCAGTGAACCGCATATAAACTCATCCGATAGGGAGGAAGGTCTATGCCAACGTGCAAGTTCATATGCATCACATTACAAACGTAATTATTTAATGAAGTCTGTTCCAGCAATCCATGAATAAAACTCATCCGATGGGGAGGAAGGCTCTAATGCCGACGCGCAAGTCTATTCACATTGCTTAACAAACCAATAATGGAGGCCGCGGGAATTTATTACCAATCCCCTCTCCCACTTAGTTATTTAATTACCGAGGGTTTTTAACATGCATATAATATTCCAGAATAAAATATACAACTTAGACATGCTTCTATTAACAGTAATTTAAATAAATAAATCACATAGAACATGCCTTTTACATATACAACAATAATTGACAATTAAATCAATTAATCAGTTATATAACATAATTAATTGCATAAAATGTTGGATCAATTAAATAGGCCCAGCCGACCCAAACATTATTAGCATAAAATCAGCAGCCCATTATTAAAATAATTAAGCCCATTTATCTTGCCAATTTCTGTATTAAGGTCTAGCCCAATATTTAACCTGGCCCAACATCAACCCCACAATTAATTAAATACAACAATAATAAATGGCCCAGCAACCCATTATCATTTTAATTAAAATTGGGCCCAACAGCCCAAAACTAAATTAAAAAAATGAGCAGCCCAAACCAATTATAAATAATAAGCCCAGCAGCCCAATGAACATCTCAATTAATAATTGGGCCCAGCAACACCTAATAAATTAGGCCCAGCAGCCCAAAACAACAATTGCAAGATACATGCCCAACAAGGAAAATGGGCCCAACAAGGCATCAAGCCAATTAAGGCAACCTCATCTCCACTTTCCACCCAGCCGAGCCCATCCTTTCCCAGCCCTAGCATCCGCCGCCAACTGCTTATTAGCGCTGCCACAGACGACCATCAATCATCACCGATGCAACTTGGCGCCACTGCTGCAGCTAGCCGTGTCGTCAGCCCACCGGATCGGAGTTGCCCCGACAGCCCAGACCTTGCAGCAGCGCCTGCCCGCCATGACAACGCCTTCCCAGTCGCACGATCCATCATGCCGATAGCGACTAGCAATCGTGTTGCTCCGCTGCCTCGCCTCCTTCCTTGTCAAACTCGACTGAAGCATAGGAGGCTCGATTGGAACAACCAGTTCAGGTCTGACGCCGCCCTCTCCAGCCTCGTCTTCTTCAACAGAGCCACCGTGCACAAGTAACGCGTCCACTCCATCGACTCACGCCAGGCCCGCAGCCATCAGGGAGACCCGCTCGAATACTTCCATGGACTCGCTCGGAGGTTGCTGAGGCCCATTCGGAATCTGTTGTCAACTCGCCCGGAAATACCAGTCTGCCTGTATGTCGTTCATCCCGTCTGGAAACAACACGCTGTGCACCAGTCGTGACAACAACATCCAGTTGATGCCAACCCTTTCGACGTTCAGTCGCCGTCAGTTCGTGAACCTCTAGGTCGCACCGATGCATCACCAAGACTCGCATTCGCCGTGCAGTCGTGGGAAAGCCACCGCCATGTTGAGCCCAGCGATAGTCACAACCGACATCACTCAGTCGCCCATGGTGCAGCCTTCCAACAGGCACATCGGTTAGCGACTATTACAGTCGCCGTTCTGTGCCTATCACGTCGCTCCATGGCTGAGATCGTCCAGACCAGTCATGATCCTTTCTCGCCATCAACGTTGGCCTAACAGCCATCAGGGCTGTGAAGAATCTTTCTATCTTGTCTCCACCATCATCATACAGTCGTGTGTGTGTGTGATGTCCAGGTGTTCAAGATTAAAAAAAATCCAGCGTATATTAAACATATAAGGTTACATGAATAAATCATAATTATACAAACCCTAATCATATCATGCGACTATCACCAGATTACACCACATAATCAAATAATCACATAAAATCATATATGCAAGCCTAACTAATCACGTTTTACCACGAAACCAAAGCTCTGATACCAATTGTTGGCAATTGGATCGTGCGATTCAATGTGATCCATTAGGATTAACAGGCAAACAAATCAGCGGAAGCAAAAATAATCTTTACCGTACTTCTGGGTTGATGTAGAGGATGAACCGTTGCAGAGAACTACCTCTGATCTTCTACTGTATGTCCCAAGTCAAATCCTGCTGTTGTGTGGGCAACAATCCGCAGGATTCTCTCAATCTGCTACTGTTCTTTCTCTCTGTCAAATGAGGCACTGACTTAGGGTTAACAGGAGCTGAGATGACTTATATAGTTGGGCTACAGCAGGGACCAGGAGGAGAAATTGGGTTGGGCCTCAATTGAATTTAATTAACCAAGCTTAGCCCAAAGCTTTTAATTAAATCCAATAATAATAATATAGTCCACTAAAATATTATTACTGCACTACCCGTCCAATCCCAAAATTATGTTTTGGGCTCCTTCTTATTATGAGCCCGATAGTCTCCCCATGTTTAAGATATACAATGTCCATTAATTAATTAAGTTACTGACAACTCTAATTAATTAATATCTAATCCGAGAGTAGTACCACTCAACCTTATTATCATGCCGGAAATTAATCCACTTGCAAGATTTACATGATAAACCTTATGAGCTCCTCAAAGGGACATCATCAACCTATGTCGGACATGGATTCCTTCTACAATCAACAACACACCATAGATACAGCACTACTTCCCAACTCACCGAGTTTGTTGATTTAATACTTATAAATCTCACCCATTGATGAATCAAAGAAATACATACTGCCCTACGTGTTGAGGTTATTGTATAGGGATTAAGAGCACGAACTTCCATAATAACAGAGATCAAGTTCTTCTATAAGTCAGTATAAGTTGAACGATCTCAGGCGGTCCTGCTCAATACACACAAGTGCACTAATGTGATTCTATAGCCAAGACAAGCTAATACCAAACCACACTACAACCATACCGATAGAGAGTCCCCGTCTATCTCAGTTTTGAGCATCTGTTTATACTTTATAAGAAAACTGATAATATGATCTTCCGCGTGTTGTCGCACAACATATTATCTACAGTATAAAGTAAATGGACTATTGCATCATGCATATAAAATAAATTATAAGATGCAATCATTTGATCATATGATTCTCATTTCAAATATTGTTATGACATTGTTCATACTAAAGCTAGACTTTTAGTATACAATCCAACAATTATATGTTGTTTATCCTTTCTTAACTCATAAGGAAACGAGTTCTTTATTCATGATTCGATTAAACATAGAGATAATAAGTATTTGAACGTCGAATCTATCATACATTATATATTGTTTATCCTTTCTTAACTCATAAGGAAAGGAGTTTTTTGTTCAAAGATTCATTTAAAAGAAGTGATAATGAGTATTTAGACGTCGAATCTATCATGCATTATATGTTGTTTATCCTTTATTAACTCATAAAGAAACTAGTTCTTTATTCGATGATTCCATTAAAGAAAGAGATAATGAATCTTTAGACATCGAATCTATCATGCATTATATATTGTTTATCCTTTCTTAACTCATAAAGAAGTGAATTTTTTATTCAATGATTCGATTAAACGAAGTGATAATGAGTCTTTAGACGTTGAATCTATCATGCATTATATCTTATTAATCCTTTTTTAACTCATAAAGAAACGAGTTCTTTATTCAATGATTCGATTAAACGAAGAGATAATAAGTATTTGAACGTCAAATCTATCATACATTATATATTGTTTATCTTTTCTTAACTCATAATGAAACGAGTTTTTTATTCAGTGATTAGATTAAACAAAGAGATAATGACTCTTTAGACGTCGAATCTATCATGCATTATATGTTGTTTATCCTTTCTTTACTCATAAGGAAACGAGTTCTTTATTCAATGATTCGATTGAATGAAGAGATAATAAGTTTTTAAATGTCAAATCTATCATGCATTTTATGTTGTTTATCTTTTCTTAACTCATAAAGAAATGAGTTCTTTATTCAATGATTCGATTAAAAGAAGAGATAATTACTCTTTAGACTTCGAATCTATCATACATTATATGTTGTTTATCTTTTCTTAACTCATATAGAAACGAGTTCTTTATTCAACGATTTGATTAAACAAAGAGATAATGAATCTTTAGACATCGAATCTATCATGCATTATATATTGTTTATCCTTTTTAAACTCTAATGAAGTGAGTTTTTTATTCAATGATTCGATTAAAGGAAGTGATAATGAGTCTTTGGACGTCGAATCTATCATGCATTATAAGTTGTTTATCCTTTCTTAACTCTATAAGAAACGAGTTCTTTATTCAATGATTCGATTAAACGAAGAGATAATAAGTCTTTGAACGTAAATCTATCATGCATTATATGTTGTTTATCTTTTCTTAACTCATAAAGAAAAGTGTTTTTTATTCAATGATTCGATTAAACAAAGAGATAATGACTCTTTAGACGTTGAATCTATCATGCATTATATATTATTTATCCATTCTTAACTCATAAGGAAAGGAGTTTTTTATTCAATGATTCGTCTAAATGAAGTGATAATGAGTCTTTAGACGTCGAATCTATCATACATTATATGTTGTTTATCCTTTCTTAACTCATAAGGAAACGAGTTCTTTATTCAATGATTCGATTGAATGAAGAGATAATAAGTTTTTAAACGTCAAATCTATCATGCATTATATGTTGTTTATCTTTTCTTAACTCATAAAGAAATGAGTTCTTTATTCAATGATTCGATTAAACGAAGAGATAATTACTCTTTAGACTTCGAATCTATCATACATTATATGTTGTTTATCTTTTCTTAACTCATAAAGAAACGAGTTTTTTATTCAACGATTCGATTAAACAAAGAGATAATGAATCTTTAGACGTCGAACCTATCATGCATTATATATTGTTTATCCTTTTTAAACTCTAGTGAAGTGAGTTTTTTATTCAATGATTCGATTAAAGGAAGTGATAATGAGTCTTTAGACGTCGAATCTATCATGCATTATAAGTTGTTTATCCTTTCTTAACTCTATAAGAAACGAGTTCTTTATTCAACGAATCGATTAAACGAAGAGATAATAAGTCTTTGAACGTCGAATCTATCATGCATTATATATGTTGTTTATCTTTTCTTAACTTATACAGAAAAGAGTTTTTTATTCAATGATTCGATTAAACAAAGAGATAATGACTCTTTAGACGTTGAATCTATCATGCATTATATATTATTTATCCATTCTTAACTCATAAGGAAAGGAGTTTTTTATTCAATGATTCGTCTAAACGAAGTGATAATGAGTCTTTAGACGTCGAATCTATCATGCATTATATGTTGTTTATCCTTTCTTAACTCATAAGGAAACGAGTTCTTTATTCAATGATTCGATTGAATGAAGAGATAATAAGTTTTTAAACGTCAAATCTATCATGCATTATATGTTGTTTATCTTTTCTTAACTCATAAAGAAATGAGTTCTTTATTCAATGATTCGATTAAACGAAGAGATAATTACTCTTTAGACTTCGAATCTATCATACATTATATGTTGTTTATCTTTTCTTAATTCATAAAGAAACGAGTTCTTTATTCAACGATTCGATTAAACAAAGAGATAATGAATCTTTAGACGTCGAATCTATCATGCATTATATATTGTTTATCCTTTTTAAACTCTAATGAAGTGAGTTTTTTATTCAATGATTCGATTAAAGGAAGTGATAATGAGTCTTTAGACGTCGAATGTATCATGCATTATAAGTTGTTTATCCTTTCTTAACTCTATAAGAAACGAGTTCTTTATTCAATGAATCGATTAAACAAAGAGATAATAAGTCTTTGAACGTCAAATCTATCATGCATTATATATGTTGTTTATCTTTTCTTAACTTATAAAGAAAAGAGTTTTTTATTCAATGATTCGATTAAACAAAGAGATAATGACTCTTTAGACGTTGAATCTATCATGCATTATATATTATTTATACATTCTTAACTCATAAGGAAAGGAGTTTTTTATTCAATGATTCGTCTAAACGAAGTGATAATGAGTCTTTAAACGTCGAATCAATCATGCATTATATGTTGTTTATCCTTTCTTAACTCATAAGGAAACGAGTTCTTTATTCAATGATTCGATTGAATGAAGAGATAATAAGTTTTTAAACGTCAAATCTATCATGCATTATATGTTGTTTATCTTTTCTTAACTCATAAAGAAATGAGTTCTTTATTCAATGATTCGATTAAACGAAGAGATAATAAGTATTTGAACGCCGAATCTATCATGCATTATATATTGTTTATCCTTTCTAAACTCATAAGGAAAGGAGTTTTTTATTCAAAGATTCGTTTAAAAGAAGTGATAATGAGTATTTAGACGTCGAATTTATCATGCATTATATGTTGTTTATCCATTCTTAACTCATAAGGAAACGAGTTCTTTATTCAGTGATTCGATTAAATGAAGAGATATTGAGTCTTTAAATATCGAATCTACCATACATTATATGTTGTTTATCTTTTCTTAACTCATAAAGAAAAGAGTTTTTTATTCAATGATTCGATTAAACAAAGAGATAATGACTCTTTAGACGTTGAATCTATCATGCATTATATATTATTTATCCATTCTTAACTCACAAGGAAAGGCGTTTTTTATTCAATGATCCGTCTAAACGAAGTGATAATGAGTCTTTAGACATCTAATCTATCATGCATTATATGTTGTTTATCCTTTCTTAACTCATAAGGAAACGAGTTCTTTATTCAATGATTCGATTGAATGAAGAGATAATAAGTTTTTAAACGTCAAATCTATCATGCATTATATGTTGTTTATCTTTTCTTAACTCATAAAGAAATGAGTTCTTTATTCAATGATTCGATTAAACGAAGAGATAATTACTCTTTAGACTTTGAATCTATCATACATTATATGTTGTTTATCTTTTCTTAACTCATAAAGAAACGAGTTCTTTATTCAACGATTCGATTAAACAAAGAGATAATGAATCTTTAGACGTCGAATCTATCATGCATTATATATTGTTTATCCTTTCTAAACTCTAATGAAGTGAGTTTTTTATTCAATGATTCGATTAAAGGAAGTGATAATGAGTCTTTAGACGTCGAATCTATCATGCATTATAAGTTGTTTATCATTTCTTAACTCTATAAGAAACGAGTTCTTTATTCAATGATTCGATTAAACGAAGAGATAATAAGTCTTTGAACGTCAAATCTATCATGCATTATATGTTGTTTATCTTTTCTTAACTCATAAAGAAAAGAGTTTTTTATTCAATGATTCGATTAAACAAAGAGATAATGACTCTTTAGACGTTGAATCTATCATTCATTATATATTGTTTATCCTTTCTTAACTCATATGGAAATGAGTTTTTTATTCAATGATTCGATTAAATGAAGTGATAATGAGACTTTAGACGACAAATCTATCATGCATTATACGTTGTTTGTCCTTTCTTAACTCATAAGGAAACGAGTTCTTTATTCAATGATTCGATTAAATGAAGAGATAATAAGTCTTTAAACGTCGAATCTATCATGCATTATATGTTGTTTATTCTTTCTTAACTCATAAAGAAATGAGTTCTTTATTCAATGATTCGATTAAACGAAGAGATAATAAGTATTTGAACGCCGAATCTATCATGCATTATATATTGTTTATCCTTTCTTAACTCATAAGGAAAGGAGTTTTTTATTCAAAGATTTGT
This sequence comes from Pogostemon cablin, assembly GCA_023678885.1. Taxonomy (NCBI): domain Eukaryota; kingdom Viridiplantae; phylum Streptophyta; class Magnoliopsida; order Lamiales; family Lamiaceae; genus Pogostemon; species Pogostemon cablin. Next base: position 155,623 of record JAHCLQ010000804.1, read on the forward strand.
TTAAAAGAAGTGATAATGAGTATTTAGACATCGAATTTATCATGCATTATATGTTGTTTATCCATTCTTAACTCATAAGGAAACGAGTTCTTTATTCAATGATTCGATTAAATGAAGAGATAATGAGTCTTTAAATATCGAATCTACCATACATTATATGTTGTTTATCCTTTCTTAACTCTTAAGAAAACGAGTTCTTTATTTATGATTCGATTAAACAAAGAGATAATAAGTATTTGAACGTCGAATCTATCATGCATTATATATTGTTTATCCTTTCTTAACTCATAAGAAAAGGAGTTTTTTGTTCAAAAATTCATTTAAAAGAAGTGATAATGAGTATTTAGACGTCTAATCTATCATGCATTATATGTTATTTATCCTTTCTTAACTCATAAAGAAACGAGTTCTTTATTCAATGATTCGATTGAACAAAGAGATAATGAATCTTTAGACGTCGAATCTATCATGCATTATATATTGTTTATCCTTTCTTAACTCATAAAAAAGTGAGTTTTTTATTCAATGATTCGATTAAACGAAGTGATAATGAGTCTTTAGACGTCGAATCTATCATGCATTATATGTTGTTTATCCTTTCTTAACTCATAAAGAAATGAGTTCTTTATTCAATGATTCGATTAAACGAAGAGATAATAAGTCTTTGAACGTCTAATCTATCATACATTATATATTGTTTATCTTTTCTTAACTCATAAAGAAATGAGTTTTTTATTCAATGATTCGATTAAACGAAGAGATAATGACTCTTTAGACATTGAATCTATCATTCATTATATATTGTTTATCCTTTCTTAACTCATATGGAAATGAGTTTTTTATTCAACGATTCGATTAAACGAAGTGATAATGAGTCTTTATACGACGAATCTATCATGCATTATACGTTGTTTGTCCTTTCTTAACACATAAAGAAACGAGTTCTTTATTCAATGATTCGATTAAATGAAGAGATAATAAGCCTTTAAACGTCGAATCTATCATGCATTATATGTTGTTTATCCTTTCTTAACTCATAAAGAAATGAGTTTTTATTCAATGATTCGATAAAACGAAGAGATAATAAGTATTTGAACGTCGAATCTATCATGCATTATATATTGTTTATCCTTTCTTAACTCATAAGGAAAGGAGTTTTTTATTTAAAGATTCGTTTAAAAGAAGTGATAATGAGTATTTAGACGTTGAATTTATCATGCATTATATGTTGTTTATCCATTCTTAACTCATAAGGAAACGAGTTCTTTATTCAATGATTCGATTAAATGAAGAGATAATGACTCTTTAAACGTCGAATCTACCGTGCATTATATGTTGTTTATCCTTTCTTAACTCATAAGGAAACGAGTTCTTTATTCATGATTCGATTAAACAAAGAGATAATAAGTATTTGAACGTCGAATCTATCATGCATTATATATTGTTTATCCTTTCTCAACTCATAAGGAAAGGAGTTTTTTGTTCAAAGATTCGTTTAAAAGAAGTGATAATAAGTATTTAGACGTCGAATCTATCATGCATTATATGTTGTTTATCCTTTCTTAACTCATAAGGAAACGAGTACTTAATTCAATGATTCGATTAAATGAAGAGATAATAAGTCTTTAAACGTCGAATATATCATGCATTATATGTTGTTTATCTTTTCTTAACTCATAAAGAAATGAGTCCTTTATTCAATGATTCGATTAAACAAAGAGATAATTACTCTTTAGACGTCGAATATGTCATGCATTATATGTTGTTTATCCTTTCTTAACTCATAAGGAAACGAGTTCTTTATTCATTGATTCGATTAAACTAAGAGATAATAAGTCTTCTAACGTCGAATCTATCATGCATTATATGTTGTTTATCCTTTCTTAACGGTTTAGAAAACATGTTCTTTATTCAATGATTCGATTAAACGAAGAGATAATGAGTCTTTAGACATCGAATCTATCATGCATTATATGTTGTTTATCCTTTCTTAACTCATAAAGAAATGAGTAATTTATACAATAATTCTATTAAACGAAGAGATAATAAGTCTTTGAACGTCAAATCTATCATGCATTATATATTGTTTATCTTTTCTTAACTCATAAAGAAACGAGTTTTTTATTCAATGATTTGATTAAATAAAGAGATAATGACACTTTAGACGTCGAATCTATCATGCATTATATATTGTTTATCCTTTCTTAACTCATAAGGAAATGAGTTTTTTATTCAATGATTCGTCTAAACGAAGTAATAATGAGTCTTTAGACGTCGAATATATCATGCATTATATGTTGTTTATCCTTTCTTAACTCATAAGGAAACAAGTTCTTTATTCAATGATTCGATTAAATGAAGAGATAATAAGTCTTTAAACGTCGAATCTATCATACTTTATATGTTGTTTATCTTTTCTTAACTCATAAAGAAATGAGTTCTTTATTCAATGATTCGATTAAATAAGAGATAATTACTCTCTAGACGTCGAATCTATCATGCATTATATGTTGTTTATCCTTTCTTAACTCAAAAAGAAATGAGTTCTTTATTCAATGATTCGATTAAACAAAGAGGTAATGAATCTTTATACATTGAATCTATCGTGCATTATATATTGTTTATCCTTTCTTAACTCATAAAGAAATGAGTTTTTATTCAGTGATTCGATTAAACGAAGTGATAATGAGTCTTTAGACGTCGAATCTATCATGCATTATATGTTGTTTATCATTTCTTAACTCATAAAGAAACGAGTTCTTTATTCAATGATTTGATCAAATGAAGAGATAATAAGTCTTTAAACGTCGAATCTATTATGCATTATATGTTGTTTATCTTTTCTTAACTCATAAAGAAATGAGTTCTTTATTCGATGATTCGATTAAATAAAGAGATAATTGCTCTCTAGACGTCGAATCTATCATGCATTATATATTGTTTTTCTTTCTTAACTCATAAGAAAGAAGTTTTTTATTCAATGATTCGACTAAACGAAGTGATAATGAGTCTTTAGACGTCGAATCTATCATGCATTATATGTTGTTTATCCTTTCTTAACTCATAAGGAAACAAGTTCTTTATTCAATGATTCGATTAAATGAAGAGATAATAAGTCTTTAAACGTCGAATCTATCATGCATTATATGTTGTTTATCTTTTCTTAACTCATAAAGAAAAGAGTTTTTTATTCAATGATTCGATTAAACAAAGAGATAATGACTCATTAGACATTGAATCTATCATTCATTATATATTTTTTATCCTTTCTTAACTCATATGGAAATGAGTTTTTTATTCAACGATTCGATTAAACGAAGTGATAATGAGTCTTTAGACGACGAATCTATCATGCATTATATGTTGTTTATCCTTTCTTAACTCATAAGAAAACGAGTTTTTTATTCAATGATTCAATTAAATGAAGAGATAATGAGTCTTTATAAATCAAATCTATCATGCATTATATGTTTTTTTTATCCTTTCTTAACTCATAAGGAAATGAGTTATTTATTCAATGATTCGATTAAATGAAGAGATAATAAGTCTTTAAACGTCGAATATATCATGCATTATATGTTGTTTATCTTTTCTTAACTCATAAAGAAATGAGTCCTTTATTCAATGATTCGATTAAACAAAGAGATAATTACTCTTTAGACGTCGAATATGTCATGCATTATATGTTGTTTATCCTTTCTTAACTCATAAGAAAACGAGTTCTTTATTCATTGATTCGATTAAACTAAGAGATAATAAGTCTTCTAACGTCGAATCTATCATGCATTATATGTTGTTTATCCTTTCTTAACGGTTTAGAAAACATGTTCTTTATTCAATGATTCGATTAAACGAAGAGATAATGAGTCTTTAGACATCGAATCTATCATGCATTATATGTTGTTTATCCTTTCTTAACTCATAAAGAAATGAGTAATTTATACAATAATTCTATTAAACGAAGAGATAATAAGTCTTTGAACGTCAAATCTATCATGCATTATATATTGTTTATCTTTTCTTAACTCATAAAGAAACGAGTTTTTTATTCAATGATTTGATTAAATAAAGAGATAATGACACTTTAGACGTCGAATCTATCATGCATTATATATTGTTTATCCTTTCTTAACTCATAAGGAAATGAGTTTTTTATTCAATGATTCGTCTAAACGAAGTAATAATGAGTCTTTAGACGTCGAATATATCATGCATTATATGTTGTTTATCCTTTCTTAACTCATAAGGAAACAAGTTCTTTATTCAATGATTCGATTAAATGAAGAGATAATAAGTCTTTAAACGTCGAATCTATCATACTTTATATGTTGTTTATCTTTTCTTAACTCATAAAGAAATGAGTTCTTTATTCAATGATTCGATTAAATAAGAGATAATTACTCTCTAGACGTCGAATCTATCAAGCATTATATGTTGTTTATCCTTTCTTAACTCAAAAAGAAATGAGTTCTTTATTCAATGATTCGATTAAACAAAGAGGTAATGAATCTTTAGACATCGAATCTATCATGCATTATATATTGTTTATCCTTTCTTAACTCATAAAGAAATGAGTTTTTATTCAGTGATTCGATTAAACGAAGTGATAATGAGTCTTTAGACGTCGAATCTATCATGCATTATATGTTGTTTATCATTTCTTAACTCATAAAGAAACGAGTTCTTTATTCAATGATTTGATCAAATGAAGAGATAATAAGTCTTTAAACGTCGAATCTATTATGCATTATATGTTGTTTATCTTTTCTTAACTCATAAAGAAATGAGTTCTTTATTCGATGATTCGATTAAATAAAGAGATAATTGCTCTCTAGACGTCGAATCTATCATGCATTATATATTGTTTTTCTTTCTTAACTCATAAGAAAGAAGTTTTTTATTCAATGATTCGACTAAACGAAGTGATAATGAGTCTTTAGACGTCGAATCTATCATGCATTATATGTTGTTTATCCTTTCTTAACTCATAAGGAAACAAGTTCTTTATTCAATGATTCGATTAAATGAAGAGATAATAAGTCTTTAAACGTCGAATCTATCATGCATTATATGTTGTTTATCTTTTCTTAACTCATAAAGAAAAGAGTTTTTTATTCAATGATTCGATTAAACAAAGAGATAATGACTCATTAGACATTGAATCTATCATTCATTATATATTTTTTATCCTTTCTTAACTCATATGGAAATGAGTTTTTTATTCAACGATTCGATTAAACGAAGTGATAATGAGTCTTTAGACGACGAATCTATCATGCATTATATGTTGTTTATCCTTTCTTAACTCATAAGAAAACGAGTTTTTTATTCAATGATTCAATTAAATGAAGAGATAATGAGTCTTTATAAATCAAATCTATCATGCATTATATGTTTTTTTTATCCTTTCTTAACTCATAAGGAAATGAGTTATTTATTCAATGATTCGATTAAATGAAGAGATAATAAGTCTTTAAACGTCGAATATATCATGCATTATATGTTGTTTATCTTTTCTTAACTCATAAAGAAATGAGTCCTTTATTCAATGATTCGATTAAACAAAGAGATAATTACTCTTTAGACGTCGAATATGTCATGCATTATATGTTGTTTATCCTTTCTTAACTCATAAGGAAACGAGTTCTTTATTCATTGATTCGATTAAACTAAGAGATAATAAGTCTTCTAACGTCGAATCTATCATGCATTATATGTTGTTTATCCTTTCTTAACGGTTTAGAAAACATGTTCTTTATTCAATGATTCGATTAAACGAAGAGATAATGAGTCTTTAGACATCGAATCTATCATGCATTATATGTTGTTTATCCTTTCTTAACTCATAAAGAAATGAGTAATTTATACAATAATTCTATTAAACGAAGAGATAATAAGTCTTTGAACGTCAAATCTATCATGCATTATATATTGTTTATCTTTTCTTAACTCATAAAGAAACGAGTTTTTTATTCAATGATTTGATTAAATAAAGAGATAATGACACTTTAGACGTCGAATCTATCATGCATTATATATTGTTTATCCTTTCTTAACTCATAAGGAAATGAGTTTTTTATTCAATGATTCGTCTAAACGAAGTAATAATGAGTCTTTAGACGTCGAATATATCATGCATTATATGTTGTTTATCCTTTCTTAACTCATAAGGAAACAAGTTCTTTATTCAATGATTCGATTAAATGAAGAGATAATAAGTCTTTAAACGTCGAATCTATCATACTTTATATGTTGTTTATCTTTTCTTAACTCATAAAGAAATGAGTTCTTTATTCAATGATTCGATTAAATAAGAGATAATTACTCTCTAGACGTCGAATCTATCATGCATTATATGTTGTTTATCCTTTCTTAACTCAAAAAGAAATGAGTTCTTTATTCAATGATTCGATTAAACAAAGAGGTAATGAATCTTTAGACATCGAATCTATCATGCATTATATATTGTTTATCCTTTCTTAACTCATAAAGAAATGAGTTTTTATTCAGTGATTCGATTAAACGAAGTGATAATGAGTCTTTAGACGTCGAATCTATCATTCATTATATGTTGTTTATCATTTCTTAACTCATAAAGAAACGAGTTCTTTATTCAATGATTTGATCAAATGAAGAGATAATAAGTCTTTAAACGTCGAATCTATTATGCATTATATGTTGTTTATCTTTTCTTAACTCATAAAGAAATGAGTTCTTTATTCGATGATTCGATTAAATAAAGAGATAATTGCTCTCTAGACGTCGAATCTATCATGCATTATATATTGTTTTTCTTTCTTAACTCATAAGAAAGAAGTTTTTTATTCAATGATTCGACTAAACGAAGTGATAATGAGTCTTTAGACGTCGAATCTATCATGCATTATATGTTGTTTATCCTTTCTTAACTCATAAGGAAACAAGTTCTTTATTCAATGATTCGATTAAATGAAGAGATAATAAGTCTTTAAACGTCGAATCTATCATGCATTATATGTTGTTTATCTTTTCTTAACTCATAAAGAAAAGAGTTTTTTATTCAATGATTCGATTAAACAAAGAGATAATGACTCATTAGACATTGAATCTATCATTCATTATATATTTTTTATCCTTTCTTAACTCATATGGAAATGAGTTTTTTATTCAACGATTCGATTAAACGAAGTGATAATGAGTCTTTAGACGACGAATCTATCATGCATTATATGTTGTTTATCCTTTCTTAACTCATAAAGAAACGAGTTATTTATTCAATGATTCGATTAAATGAAGAGATAATAAGTCTTTAAATGTTGAATCTATCATGCATTATATGTTGTTTATCCTTTCTTATCTCATAAAGAAATGAGTTCTTTATTCAATGATTCGATTAAAAAAAGAGACAATAAGTATTTGAACGTTGAATCTATCATACATTATATATTGTTTATCATTTCTTAACTCATAAGGAAAGGAGTTTTTTATTCAAAGATTCGTTTAAAAAAAGTGATAATGAGTATTTGGACGTCGAATCTATCATGCATTATATGTTGTTTATTCTTTCTTAACTCATAAGGAAATGAGTTCTTTATTTAATGATTCAATTAAATGAAGAGATAATGAGTCTTTAAACGTCAAATCTATCATGCATTATATGTTGTTTATCCTTTCTTAACTCATAAGAAAACGAGTTCTTTATTTAATGATTCGATTAAATGAAGTGATAATAAGTCTTTAAACGTCGAATCTATCATGCATTATATGTTGTTTTTCTTTTCTTAACTCATAAAGAAATGAGTTCTTTATTCAATGATTCGATTAAACAAAGAGATAATTACTCTTTAGACGTCAAATCTATCACGCATTATATATTGTTTATCCTTTCTTAACTCATAATGAAAGGAGTTTTTTATTCAATGATTCATTTAAACGAAGTGATAATGAGTCTTTAGACGTCGAATCTATCATGCATTATATGTTGTTTACCATTTCTTAACTCATAAAGAAACGAGTTCTTTATTCAATGATTTGATCAAATGAAGAGATAATAAGTCTTTAAACGTCGAATCTATTATGCATTATATGTTGTTTATCTTTTCTTAACTCATAAAGAAATGAGTTCTTTATTCGATGATTCGATTAAATAAAGAGATAATTGCTCTCTAGACGTCGAATCTATCATGCATTATATGTTGTTTATCCTTTCTTAACTCATAAAGAAACGAGTTCTTTATTCAATGATTCGATTAAACAAAGAGATAATGAATCTTTAGACGTTGAATCTATCATGCATTATATATTGTTTATCCTGTGAGTTTTTTATTCAATGATTCGATTAAACGAAGTGATAATGAGTCTTTAGACGTTGAATCTATCATGCATTATATGTTGTTTATCCTTTCTTAACTCATAAAGAAACTAGTTCTTTATTCAATGATTCGATTAAACGAAGAGATAATAAGTCTTTGAATTTCAAATCTATCATGCATTATATATTGTTTATCTTTTCTTAACTCATAAAGAAACGAGTTTTTTATTCAATGATTCGATTAAACAAAGAGATAATAACTCTTCAGACGTTGAATCTATCATGCATTATATATTGTTTATTCTTTCTTAACTCATATGAAAAGGAGTTTTTTATTCAACGATTCGATTAAACGAAGTGATAATGAGTCTTTAGACGACGTATCTATCATGCATTATACGTTGTTTATCCTTTCTTAACTCATAAGAAAACAAGTTCCTTATTCAATGATTCAATTAAATGAAGAGTTAATAAGTCTTTAAACGTCGAATCTATCATGTATTATATGTTGTTTATCCTTTCTTAACTCATAAAGAAATGAGTTCTTTATTCAATGATTTGATTAAACAAAGAGATAATAAGTATTTGAACGTCGAATCTATTATACATTATATATTGTTTATCCTTTCTGAACTCATAAGGAAAAGAGTTTTTTATTCAAAGATTTGTTTAAAAGATGTGATAATGAGTATTTAGACGTCAAATTTATCATGCATTATATGTTGTTTATCATTTCTTAACTCATAAGGAAACGAGTTTTTTATTCAATGATTCGATTAAATGAAGAGATAATGAGACTTTAAACGTCGAATCTATCATGCATTATATGTTGTTTATCCTTTCTTAACTCATAAGGAAATGAGTTCTTTATTCATGATTCGATTAAACGAAGAGATAATAAGTATTTGAATGTCGAATCTACCATGCATTATATATTGTTTATCCTTTCTTAACTCGTAAGGAAAGGAGTTTTTTATTAAAAAATTCATTTAAAAGAAGTGATAATGAGTATTTAGACGTCGAATCTATCATGCATTATATGTTGTTTATCCTTTCTTAACTATTAAGGAAACGAGTTATTTATTTAATGATTCAATTAAATGAAGAGATAATGAGTCTTTAAACGTCAAATCTATCATGCATTATATGTTTTTTTTATCCTTTCTTAACTCATAAGGAAACGAGTTCTTTATTCAATGATTCGATTAAATGAAGAGATAATAAGTCTTTAAACGTCGAATCTATCATGCATTATATGTTGTTTTTCTTTTCTTAACTCATAAAGAAATGAGTTCTTTATTCAATGATTCGATTAAACAAAGAGATAATTACTCTTTAGACGTCGAATCTATCATGCATTATATATTGTTTATCCTTTCTTAACTCATAAGGGAAGGAGTTTTTATTCAATGATTCGTCTAAACGAAGTGATAATGAGTCTTTAGACGTCGAATCTATCATGCATTATATGTTGTTTATCATTTCTTAACTCATAAAGAAACGAGTTCTTTATTCAATGATTCGATCAAATGAAGAGATAATAAGTCTTTAAACGTCAAATCTATCATGCATTATATGTTGTTTATCTTTTCTTAACTCATAAAGAAATGAGTTCTTTATTCGATGATTCGATTAAATAAAGAGATAATTACTCTCTAGACGTCGAATCTATCATGCATTATATGTTGTTTATCCTTTCTTAAGTCATAAAGAAACGAGTTCTTTATTCAATGATTCGATTAAACAAAGAGATAATGAATCTTTAGACGTCGAATCTATCATGCATTATATATTGTTTATCCTGTGAGTTTTTTATTCAATGATTCGATTAAACGAAGTGATAATGAGTCTTTAGACGTTGAATCTATCATGCATTATATGTTGTTTATCCTTTCTTAACTCATAAAGAAACTAGTTCTTTATTCAATGATTCGATTAAACGAAGAGATAATAAGTCTTTGAATTTCAAATCTATCATGCATTATATATTGTTTATCTTTTCTTAACTCATAAAGAAACGAGTTTTTTATTCAATGATTCGATTAAACAAAGAGATAATGACTCTTCAGACGTTGAATCTATCATGCATTATATATTGTTTATTCTTTCTTAACTCATATGAAAAGGAGTTTTTTATTCAACGATTCGATTAAACGAAGTGATAATGAGTCTTTAGACGACGTATCTATCATGCATTATACGTTGTTTATCCTTTCTTAACTCATAAGAAAACAAGTTCCTTATTCAATGATTCAATTAAATGAAGAGTTAATAAGTCTTTAAACGTCGAATCTATCATGTATTATATGTTGTTTATCCTTTCTTAACTCATAAAGAAATGAGTTCTTTATTCAATGATTTGATTAAACAAAGAGATAATAAGTATTTGAACGTCGAATCTATTATACATTATATATTGTTTATCCTTTCTGAACTCATAAGGAAAAGAGTTTTTTATTCAAAGATTTGTTTAAAAGATGTGATAATGAGTATTTAGACGTCAAATTTATCATGCATTATATGTTGTTTATCATTTCTTAACTCATAAGGAAACGAGTTTTTTATTCAATGATTCGATTAAATGAAGAGATAATGAGACTTTAAACGTCGAATCTATCATGCATTATATGTTGTTTATCCTTTCTTAACTCATAAGGAAATGAGTTCTTTATTCATGATTCGATTAAACGAAGAGATAATAAGTATTTGAATGTCGAATCTACCATGCATTATATATTGTTTATCCTTTCTTAACTCGTAAGGAAAGGAGTTTTTTATTAAAAAATTCGTTTATAAGAAGTGATAATGAGTATTTAGACGTCGAATCTATCATGCATTATATGTTGTTTATCCTTTCTTAACTATTAAGGAAACGAGTTATTTATTTAATGATTCAATTAAATGAAGAGATAATGAGTCTTTAAACGTCAAATCTATCATGCATTATATGTTTTTTTTATCCTTTCTTAACTCATAAGGAAACGAGTTCTTTATTCAATGATTCGATTAAATGAAGAGATAATAAGTCTTTAAACGTCGAATCTATCATGCATTATATGTTGTTTTTCTTTTCTTAACTCATAAAGAAATGAGTTCTTTATTCAATGATTCGATTAAACAAAGAGATAATTACTCTTTAGACGTCGAATCTATCATGCATTATATATTGTTTATCCTTTCTTAAATCATAAGGGAAGGAGTTTTTATTCAATGATTCGTCTAAACGAAGTGATAATGAGTCTTTAGACGTCGAATCTATCATGCATTATATGTTGTTTATCATTTCTTAACTCATAAAGAAACGAGTTCTTTATTCAATGATTCGATCAAATGAAGAGATAATAAGTCTTTAAACGTCGAATCTATCATGCATTATATGTTGTTTATCTTTTCTTAACTCATAAAGAAATGAGTTCTTTATTCGATGATTCGATTAAATAAAGAGATAATTACTCTCTAGACGTCGAATCTATCATGCATTATATGTTGTTTATCCTTTCTTAAGTCATAAAGAAACGAGTTCTTTATTCAATGATTCGATTAAACAAAGAGATAATGAATCTTTAGACGTCGAATCTATCATGCATTATATATTGTTTATCCTGTGAGTTTTTTATTCAATGATTCGATTAAACGAAGTGATAATGAGTCTTTAGACGTTGAATCTATCATGCATTATATGTTGTTTATCCTTTCTTAACTCATAAAGAAACTAGTTCTTTATTCAATGATTCGATTAAACGAAGAGATAATAAGTCTTTGAATTTCAAATCTATCATGCATTATATATTGTTTATCTTTTCTTAACTCATAAAGAAACGAGTTTTTTATTCAATGATTCGATTAAACAAAGAGATAATGACTCTTCAGACGTTGAATCTATAATGCATTATATATTGTTTATTCTTTCTTAACTCATATGAAAAGGAGTTTTTTATTCAACGATTCGATTAAACGAAGTGATAATGAGTCTTTAGACGACGTATCTATCATGCATTATACGTTGTTTATCCTTTCTTAACTCATAAGAAAACAAGTTCCTTATTCAATGATTCAATTAAATGAAGAGTTAATAAGTCTTTAAACGTCGAATCTATCATGTATTATATGTTGTTTATCCTTTCTTAACTCATAAAGAAATGAGTTCTTTATTCAATGATTTGATTAAACAAAGAGATAATAAGTATTTGAACGTCGAATCTATTATACATTATATATTGTTTATCCTTTCTTAACTCATAAGGAAAAGAGTTTTTTATTCAAAGATTTGTTTAAAAGATGTTATAATGAGTATTTAGACGTCAAATTTATCATGCATTATATGTTGTTTATCATTTCTTAACTCATAAGGAAACGAGTTTTTTATTCAATGATTCGATTAAATGAAGAGAAAATGAGACTTTAAACGTCGAATCTATCATGCATTATATGTTGTTTATCCTTTCTTAACTCATAAGGAAATGAGTTCTTTATTCATGATTCGATTAAACGAAGAGATAATAAGTATTTGAATGTCGAATCTACCATGCATTATATATTGTTTATCCTTTCTTAACTCGTAAGGAAAGGAGTTTTTTATTAAAAAATTCGTTTAAAAGAAGTGATAACGAGTATTTAGACGTCGAATCTATCATGCATTATATGTTGTTTATCCTTTCTTAACAATTAAGGAAACGAGTTATTTATTTAATGATTCAATTAAATGAAGAGATAATGAGTCTTTAAACGTCAAATCTATCATGCATTATATGTTTTTTTTATCCTTTCTTAACTCATAAGGAAACGAGTTCTTTATTCAATGATTCGATTAAATGAAGAGATAATAAGTATTTAAACGTCGAATCTATCATGCATTATATGTTGTTTATCTTTTCTTAACTCATAAAGAAATGAGTTCTTTATTCGATTATTCGATTAAATAAAGAGATAATTACTCTCTAGACGTCGAATCTATCATGCATTATATGTTGTTTATCCCTTCTTAAGTCATAAAGAAACGAGTTCTTTATTCAATGATTCGATTAAACAAAGAGATAATGAATCTTTAGACGTCGAATCTATCATGCATTATATATTGTTTATCCTGTGAGTTTTTTATTCAATGATTCGATTAAACGAAGTGATAATGAGTCTTTAGACGTTGAATCTATCATGCATTATATGTTGTTTATCCTTTCTTAACTCATAAAGAAACTAGTTCTTTATTCAATGATTCGATTAAACGAAGAGATAATAAGTCTTTGAATTTCAAATCTATCATGCATTATATATTGTTTATCTTTTCTTAACTCATAAAGAAACGAGTTTTTTATTCAATGATTCGATTAAACAAAGAGATAATGACTCTTCAGACGTTGAATCTATCATGCATTATATATTGTTTATTCTTTCTTAACTCATATGAAAAGGAGTTTTTTATTCAACGATTCGATTAAACGAAGTGATAATGAGTCTTTAGACGACGTATCTATCATGCATTATACGTTGTTTATCCTTTCTTAACTCATAAGAAAACAAGTTCCTTATTCAATGATTCAATTAAATGAAGAGTTAATAAGTCTTTAAACGTCGAATCTATCATGTATTATATGTTGTTTATCCTTTCTTAACTCATAAAGAAATGAGTTCTTTATTCAATGATTTGATTAAACAAAGAGATAATAAGTATTTGTACGTCGAATCTATTATACATTATATATTGTTTATCCTTTCTTAACTCATAAGGAAAAGAGTTTTTTATTCAAAGATTTGTTTAAAAGATGTGATAATGAGTATTTAGACGTCAAATTTATCATGCATTATATGTTGTTTATCATTTCTTAACTCATAAGGAAACGAGTTTTTTATTCAATGATTCGATTAAATGAAGAGATAATGAGACTTTAAACGTCGAATCTATCATGCATTATATGTTGTTTATCCTTTCTTAACTCATAAGGAAATGAGTTCTTTATTCATGATTCGATTAAACGAAGAGATAATAAGTATTTGAATGTCGAATCTACCATGCATTATATATTGTTTATCCTTTCTTAACTCGTAAGGAAAGGAGTTTTTTATTAAAAAATTCGTTTAAAAGAAGTGATAATGAGTATTTAGACGTCGAATCTATCATGTATTATATGTTGTTTATCATTTCTTAACTATTAAGGAAACGAGTTATTTATTAAATGATTCAATTAAATGAAGAGATAATGAGTCTTTAAACGTCAAATCTATCATGCATTATATGTTTTTTTTATCCTTTCTTAACTCATAAGGAAACGAGTTCTTTATTCAATGATTCGATTAAATGAAGAGATAATAAGTCTTTAAACGTCGAATCTATCATGCATTATATGTTGTTCTTCTTTTCTTAACTCATAAAGAAATGAGTTCTTTATTCAATGATTCGATTAAACAAAGAGATAATTACTCTTTAGACGTCGAATCTATCATGCATTATATATTGTTTATCCTTTCTTAACTCATAAGGGAAGGAGTTTTTATTCAATGATTCGTCTAAACGAAGTGATAATGAGTCTTTAGACGTCGAATCTATCATGCATTATATGTTGTTTATCATTTCTTAACTCATAAAGAAACGAGTTCTTTATTCAATGATTCGATCAAATGAAGAGATAATAAGTCTTTAAACGTCGAATCTATCATGCATTATATGTTGTTTATCTTTTCTTAACTCATAAAGAAATGAGTTCTTTATTCGATGATTCGATTAAATAAAGAGATAATTACTCTCTAGACGTCGAATCTATCATGCATTATATGTTGTTTATCCTTTCTTAAGTCATAAAGAAACGAGTTCTTTATTCAATGATTCGATTAAACAAAGAGATAATGAATCTTTAGACGTCGAATCTATCATGCATTATATATTGTTTATCCTGTGAGTTTTTTATTCAATGATTCGATTAAACGAAGTGATAATGAGTCTTTAGACATTGAATCTATCATGCATTATATGTTGTTTATCCTTTCTTAACTCATAAAGAAACTAGTTCTTTATTCAATGATTCGATTAAACGAAGAGATAATAAGTCTTTGAATTTCAAATCTATCATGCATTATATATTGTTTATCTTTTCTTAACTCATAAAGAAACGAGTTTTTTATTCAATGATTCGATTAAACAAAGAGATAATGACTCTTCAGACGTTGAATCTATCATGCATTATATATTGTTTATTCTTTCTTAACTCATATGAAAAGGAGTTTTTATTCAACGATTCGATTAAACGAAGTGATAATGAGTCTTTAGACGACGTATCTATCATGCATTATACGTTGTTTATCCTTTCTTAACTCATAAGAAAACAAGTTCCTTATTCAATGATTCAATTAAATGAAGAGTTAATAAGTCTTTAAACGTCGAATCTATCATGTATTATATGTTGTTTATCCTTTCTTAACTCATAAAGAAATGAGTTCTTTATTCAATGATTTGATTAAACAAAGAGATAATAAGTATTTGAACGTCGAATCTATTATACATTATATATTGTTTATCCTTTCTTAACTCATAAGGAAAAGAGTTTTTTATTCAAAGATTTGTTTAAAAGATGTGATGATGAGTATTTAGACGTCAAATTTATCATGCATTATATGTTGTTTATCATTTATTAACTCATAAGGAAACGAGTTTTTTATTCAATGATTCGATTAAATGAAGAGATAATGAGACTTTAAACGTCGAATCTATCATGCATTATATGTTGTTTATCCTTTCTTAACTCATAAGGAAATGAGTTCTTTATTCATGATTCGATTAAACGAAGAGATAATAAGTATTTGAATGTCGAATCTACCATGCATTATATATTGTTTATCATTTCTTAACTCGTAAGGAAAGGAGTTTTTTATTAAAAAATTCGTTTAAAAGAAGTGATAATGAGTATTTAGACGTCGAATCTATCATGCATTATATGTTGTTTATCCTTTCTTAACTATTAAGGAAACGAGTTATTTATTTAATAATTCAATTAAATGAAGAGATAATGAGTCTTTAAACGTCAAATCTATCATGCATTATATGTTTTTTTTATCCTTTCTTAACTCATAAGGAAACGAGTTCTTTATTCAATGATTCGATTAAATGAAGAGATAATAAGTCTTTAAACGTCGAATCTATCATGCATTATATGTTGTTTTTCTTTTCTTAACTCATAAAGAAATGAGTTCTTTATTCAATGATTCGATTAAACAAAGAGATAATTACTCTTTAGACGTCGAATCTATCATGCATTATATATTGTTTATCCTTTCTTAACTCATAAGGGAAGGAGTTTTTATTCAATGATTCGTCTAAACGAAGTGATAATGAGTCTTTAGACGTCGAATCTATCATGCATTATATGTTGTTTATCATTTCTTAACTCATAAAGAAACGAGTTCTTTATTCAATGATTCGATCAAATGAAGAGATAATAAGTCTTTAAACGTCGAATCTATCATGCATTATATGTTGTTTATCTTTTCTTAACTCATAAAGAAATGAGTTCTTTATTCGATGATTCGATTAAATAAAGAGATAATTACTCTCTAGACGTCGAATCTATCATTCATTATATGTTGTTTATCCTTTCTTAACTCATCAAGAAACGAGTTCTTTATTCAATGATTCGATTAAACAAAGAGATAATGAATCTTAAGACGTCGAATCTATCATGCATTATATATTGTTTATCCTTTCTTAACTCATAAAGAAGTGAGTTTTTTATTCAATGATTCGATTAAACGAAGTGATAATGAGTCTTTAGACGTTGAATCTATCATGCATTATATGTTGTTTATCCTTTCTTAACTCATAAAGAAACAAGTTCTTTATTCAATGATTCGATTAAACGAAGAGATAATAAGTCTTTGAATGTCAAATCTATCATGCATTATGTATTGTTTATCTTTTCTTAACTCATAAAGAAACGAGTTTTTTATTCAATGATTCGATTAAACAAAGAGATAATCACTCTTCAGACGTCGAATCTATCATGCATTATATATTGTTTATTCTTTCTTAACTCATATGAAAAGGAGTTTTTTATTCAACGATTCGATTAAACGAAGTAATAATGAGTCTTTAGACGACGTATCTATCATGCATTATACGTTGTTTATCCTTTCTTAACTCATAAGAAAACAAGTTCCTTATTCAATGATTCAATTAAATGAAGAGTTAATAAGTCTTTAAACGTCGAATCTATCATGCATTATATGTTGTTTATCCTTTCTTAACTCATAAAGAAATGAGTTCTTTATTCAATGATTTGATTAAACAAAGAGATAATAAGTATTTGAACGTCGAATCTATTATACATTATATATTGTTTATCCTTTCTTAACTCATAAGGAAAAGAGTTTTTTATTCAAAGATTTGTTTAAAAGATGTGATAATGAGTATTTAGACGTCAAATTTATCATGCATTATATGTTGTTTATCATTTGTTAACTCATAAGGAAACGAGTTTTTTATTCAATGATACGATTAAATGAAGAGATAATGAGACTTTAAACGTCGAATCTATCATGCATTATATGTTGTTTATCCTTTCTTAACTCATAAGGAAATGAGTTCTTTATTCATGATTCGATTAAACGAAGAGATAATAAGTATTTGAATGTCGAATCTACCATGCATTATATATTGTTTATCCTTTCTTAACTCGTAAGGAAAGGAGTTTTTTATTAAAAAATTCGTTTAAAAGAAGTGATAATGAGTATTTAGACGTCGAATCTATCATGCATTATATGTTGTTTATCCTTTCTTAACTATTAAGGAAACGAGTTATTTATTTAATGATTCAATTAAATGAAGAGATAATGAGTCTTTAAACGTCAAATCTATCATGCATTATATGTTTTTTTTATCCTTTCTTAACTCATAAGGAAACGAGTTCTTTATTCAATGATTCGATTAAATGAAGAGATAACAAGTCTTTAAACGTCGAATCTATCATGCATTATATGTTGTTTTTCTTTTCTTAACTCATAAAGAAATGAGTTCTTTATTCAATGATTCGATTAAACAAAGAGATAATTACTCTTTAGACGTCGAATCTATCATGCATTATATATTGTTTATCCTTTCTTAACTCATAAGGAAAGGAGTTTTTATTCAATGATTCGTCTAAACGAAGTGATAATAGTCTTTAGACGTCGAATCTATCATGCATTATATGTTGTTTATCATTTCTTAACTCATAAAGAAACGAGTTCTTTATTCAATGATTCGATCAAATGAAGAGATAATAAGTCTTTAAACGTCGAATCTATCATGCATTATATGTTGTTTATCTTTTCTTAACTCATAAAGAAATGAGTTCTTTATTCGATGATTCGATTAAATAAAGAGATAATTACTCTCTAGACGTCGAATCTATCATGCATTATATGTTGTTTATCCTTTCTTAAGTCATAAAGAAACGAGTTCTTTATTCAATGATTCGATTAAACAAAGAGATAATGAATCTTTAGACGTCGAATCTATCATGCATTATATATTGTTTATCCTGTGAGTTTTTTATTCAATGATTCGATTAAACGAAGTGATAATGAGTCTTTAGACGTTGAATCTATCATGCATTATATGTTGTTTATCCTTTCTTAACTCATAAAGAAACTAGTTCTTTATTCAATGATTCGATTAAACGAAGAGATAATAAGTCTTTGAATTTCAAATCTATCATGCATTATATATTGTTTATCTTTTCTTAACTCATAAAGAAATGAGTTTTTTATTCAATGATTCGATTAAACAAAGAGATAATGACTCTTCAGACGTTGAATCTATCATGCATTATATATTGTTTATTCTTTCTTAACTCATATGAAAAGGAGTTTTTTATTCAACGATTCGATTAAACGAAGTGATAATGAGTCTTTAGACGACATATCTATCATGCATTATACGTTGTTTATCCTTTCTTAACTCATAAGAAAACAAGTTCCTTATTCAATGATTCAATTAAATGAAGAGTTAATAAGTCTTTAAACGTCGAATCTATCATGTATTATATGTTGTTTATCCTTTCTTAACTCATAAAGAAATGAGTTCTTTATTCAATGATTTGATTAAACAAAGAGATAATAAGTATTTGAACGTCGAATCTATTATACATTATATATTGTTTATCCTTTCTTAACTCGTAAGGAAAAGAGTTTTTTATTCAAAGATTTGTTTAAAAGATGTGATAATGAGTATTTAGACGTCAAATTTATCATGCATTATATGTTGTTTATCATTTCTTAACTCATAAGAAAACGAGTTTTTTATTCAATGATTCGATTAAATGAAGAGATAATGAGACTTTAAACGTCAAATCTATCATGCATTATATGTTGTTTATCCTTTCTTAACTCATAAGGAAATGAGTTCTTTATTCATGATTCGATTAAACGAAGAGATAATAAGTATTTGAATGTCGAATCTACCATGCATTATATATTGTTTATCCTTTCTTAACTCGTAAGGAAAGGAGTTTTTTATTAAAAAATTCGTTTAAAAGAAGTGATAATGAGTATTTAGACGTCGAATCTATCATGCATTATATGTTGTTTATCCTTTCTTAACTATTAAGGAAACGAGTTATTTATTTAATGATTCAATTAAATGAAGAGATAATGAGTCTTTAAACGTCAAATCTATCATGCATTATATGTTTTTTTATCCTTTCTTAACTCATAAGGAAACGAGTTCTTTATTCAATGATTCGATTAAATGAAGAGATAATAAGTCTTTAAACGTCGAATCTATCATGCATTATATGTTGTTTTTCTTTTCTTAACTCATAAAGAAATGAGTTCTTTATTCAATGATTCGATTAAACAAAGAGATAATTACTCTTTAGACGTCGAATCTATCATGCATTATATATTGTTTATCCTTTCTTAACTCATAAGGGAAGGAGTTTTTATTCAATGATTCGTCTAAACGAAGTGATAATGAGTCTTTAGACGTCGAATCCATCATGCATTATATGTTGTTTATCATTTCTTAACTCATAAAGAAACGAGTTCTTTATTCAATGATTCGATCAAATGAAGAGATAATAAGTCTTTAAACGTCGAATCTATCATGCATTATATGTTGTTTATCTTTTCTTAACTCATAAAGAAATGAGTTCTTTATTCGATGATTCGATTAAATAAAGAGATAATTACTCTCTAGACGTCGAATCTATCATGCATTATATGTTGTTTATCCTTTCTTAACTCATAAAGAAACGAGTTCTTTATTCAATGATTCGATTAAACAAAGAGATAATGAATCTTTAGACGTCGAATCTATCATGCATTATATATTGTTTATCCTTTCTTAACTCATAAAGAAGTGAGTTTTTTATTCAATGATTCGATTAAACGAAGTGATAATGAGTCTTTAGACGTTGAATCTATCATGCATTATATGTTGTTTATCCTTTCTTAACTCATAAAGAAACGAGTTCTTTATTCAATGATTCGATTAAACGAAGAGATAATAAGTCTTTGAATGTCAAATCTATCATGCATTATGTATTGTTTATCTTTTTTTAACTCATAAAGAAACGAGTTTTTTATTCAATGATTCGATTAAACAAAGAGATAATCACTCTTCAGACGTCGAATCTATCATGCATTATATATTGTTTATTCTTTCTTAACACATATGAAAAGGAGTTTTTTATTGAACGATTCGATTAAACGAAGTGATAATGAGTCTTTAGACGACGTATCTATCATGCATTATACGTTGTTTATCCTTTCTTAACTCATAAGAAAACAAGTTCCTTATTCAATGATTCAATTAAATGAAGAGTTAATAAGTCTTTAAACGTCGAATCTATCATGTATTATATGTTGTTTATCCTTTCTTAACTCATAAAGAAATGAGTTCTTTATTCAATGATTTGATTAAACAAAGAGATAATAAGTATTTGAACGTCGAATCTATTATACATTATATATTGTTTATCCTTTCTTAACTCGTAAGGAAAAGAGTTTTTTATTCAAAGATTTGTTTAAAAGATGTGATAATGAGTATTTAGACGTCAAATTTATCATGCATTATATGTTGTTTATCATTTCTTAACTCATAAGAAAACGAGTTTTTTATTCAATGATTCGATTAAATGAAGAGATAATGAGACTTTAAACGTCGAATCTATCATGCATTATATGTTGTTTATCCTTTCTTAACTCATAAGGAAATGAGTTCTTTATTCATGATTCGATTAAACGAAGAGATAATAAGTATTTGAATGTCGAATCTACCATGCATTATATATTGTTTATCCTTTCTTAACTCGTAAGGAAAGGAGTTTTTTATTAAAAAATTCGTTTAAAAGAAGTGATAATGAGTATTTAGACGTCGAATCTATCATGCATTATATGTTGTTTATCCTTTCTTAACTATTAAGGAAACGAGTTATTTATTTAATGATTCAATTAAATGAAGAGATAATGAGTCTTTAAACGTCAAATCTATCATGCATTATATGTTTTTTTTATCCTTTCTTAACTCATAAGGAAACGAGTTCTTTATTCAATGATTCGATTAAATGAAGAGATAATAAGTCTTTAAACGTCGAATCTATCATGCATTATATGTTGTTTTTCTTTTCTTAACTCATAAAGAAATGAGTTCTTTATTCAATGATTCGATTAAACAAAGAGATAATTACTCTTTAGACGTCGAATCTATCATGCATTATATATTGTTTATCCTTTCTTAACTCATAGGGGAAGGATTTTTTATTCAATGATTCGTCTAAACGAAGTGATAATGAGTCTTTAGACGTCGAATCCATCATGCATTATATGTTGTTTATCATTTCTTAACTCATAAAGAAACGAGTTCTTTATTCAATGATTCGATCAAATGAAGAGATAATAAGTCTTTAAACGTCGAATCTATCATGCATTATATGTTGTTTATCTTTTCTTAACTCATAAAGAAATGAGTTCTTTATTCGATGATTCGATTAAATAAAGAGATAATTACTCTCTAGACGTCGAATCTGTCATGCATTATATGTTGTTTATCCTTTCTTAACTCATAAAGAAACAAGTTCTTTATTCAATGATTCGATTAAACAAAGAGATAATGAATCTTTAGACGTCGAATCTATCATGCATTATATATTGTTTATCCTTTCTTAACTCATAAAGAAGTGAGTTTTTTATTCAATGATTCGATTAAACGAAGTGATAATGAGTCTTTAGACGTTGAATCTATCATGCATTATATGTTGTTTATCCTTTCTTAACTCATAAAGAAACGAGTTCTTTATTCAATGATTCGATTAAACGAAGAGATAATAAGTCTTTGAATGTCAAATCTATCATGCATTATGTATTGTTTATCTTTTCTTAACTCATAAAGAAACGAGTTTTTTATTCAATGATTCGATTAAACAAAGAGATAATCACTCTTCAGACGTCGAATCTATCATGCATTATATATTGTTTATTCTTTCTTAACACATATGAAAAGGAGTTTTTTATTGAACGATTCGATTAAACGAAGTGATAATGAGTCTTTAGACGACGTATCTATCATGCATTATACGTTGTTTATCCTTTCTTAACTCATAAGAAAACAAGTTCCTTATTCAATGATTCAATTAAATGAAGAGTTAATAAGTCTTTAAACGTCGAATCTATCATGTATTATATGTTGTTTATCCTTTCTTAACTCATAAAGAAATGAGTTCTTTATTCAATGATTTGATTAAACAAAGAGATAATAAGTATTTGAACGTCGAATCTATTATACATTATATATTGTTTATCCTTTCTTAACTCGTAAGGAAAAGAGTTTTTTATTCAAAGATTTGTTTAAAAGATGTGATAATGAGTATTTAGACGTCAAATTTATCATGCATTATATGTTGTTTATCATTTCTTAACTCATAAGAAAACGAGTTTTTTATTCAATGATTCGATTAAATGAAGAGATAATGAGACTTTAAACGTCGAATCTATCATGCATTATATGTTGTTTATCCTTTCTTAACTCATAAGGAAATGAGTTCTTTATTCATGATTCGATTAAACGAAGAGATAATAAGTATTTGAATGTCGAATCTACCATGCATTATATATTGTTTATTCTTTCTTAACTCGTAAGGAAAGGAGTTTTTTATTAAAAAATTCGTTTAAAAGAAGTGATAATGAGTATTTAGACGTCGAATCTATCATGCATTATATGTTGTTTATCCTTTCTTAACTATTAAGGAAACGAGTTATTTATTTAATGATTCAATTAAATGAAGAGATAATGAGTCTTTAAACGTCAAATCTATCATGCATTATATGTTTTTTTTATCCTTTCTTAACTCATAAGGAAACGAGTTCTTTATTCAATGATTCGATTAAATGAAGAGATAATAAGTCTTTAAACGTCGAATCTATCATGCATTATATGTTGTTTTTCTTTTCTTAACTCATAAAGAAATGAGTTCTTTATTCAATGATTCGATTAAACAAAGAGATAATTACTCTTTAGACGTCGAATCTATCATGCATTATATATTGTTTATCCTTTCTTAACTCATAAGGGAAGGAGTTTTTATTCAATGATTCGTCTAAACGAAGTGATAATGAGTCTTTAGACGTCGAATCTATCATGCATTATATGTTGTTTATCATTTCTTAACTCATAAAGAAACGAGTTCTTTATTCAATGATTCGATCAAATGAAGAGATAATAAGTCTTTAAACGTCGAATCTATCATGCATTATATGTTGTTTATCTTTTCTTAACTCATAAAGAAATGAGTTCTTTATTCGATGATTCGATTAAATAAAGAGATAATTACTCTCTAGACGTCGAATCTATCATGCATTATATGTTGTTTATCCTTTCTTAACTCATAAAGAAACGAGTTCTTTATTTAATGATTCGATTAAACAAAGAGATAATGAATCTTTAGACGTCGAATCTATCATGCATTATATATTGTTTATCCTGTGAGTTTTTTATTCAATGATTCGATTAAACGAAGTGATAATGAGTCTTTAGACATTGAATCTATCATGCATTATATGTTGTTTATCCTTTCTTAACTCATAAAGAAACTAGTTCTTTATTCAATGATTCGATTAAACGAAGAGATAATAAGTCTTTGAATTTCAAATCTATCATGCATTATATATTGTTTATCTTTTCTTAACTCATAAAGAAATGAGTTTTTTATTCAATGATTCGATTAAACAAAGAGATAATGACTCTTCAGACGTTGAATCTATCATGCATTATATATTGTTTATTCTTTCTTAACTCATATGAAAAGGAGTTTTTTATTCAACGATTCGATTAAACGAAGTGATAATGAGTCTTTAGACGACGTATCTATCATGCATTATACGTTGTTTATCCTTTCTTAACTCATAAGAAAACAAGTTCCTTATTCAATGATTCAATTAAATGAAGAGTTAATAAGTCTTTAAACGTCGAATCTATCATGTATTATATGTTGTTTATCCTTTCTTAACTCATAAAGAAATGAGTTCTTTATTCAATGATTTGATTAAACAAAGAGATAATAAGTATTTGAACGTCGAATCTATTATACATTATATATTGTTTATCCTTTCTTAACTCGTAAGGAAAAGAGTTTTTTATTCAAAGATTTGTTTAAAAGATGTGATAATGAGTATTTAGACGTCAAATTTATCATGCATTATATGTTGTTTATCATTTCTTAACTCATAAGAAAACGAGTTTTTTATTCAATGATTCGATTAAATGAAGAGATAATGAGACTTTAAACGTCGAATCTATCATGCATTATATGTTGTTTATCCTTTCTTAACTCATAAGGAAATGAGTTCTTTATTCATGATTCGATTAAACGAAGAGATAATAAGTATTTGAATGTCGAATCTACCATGCATTATATATTGTTTATCCTTTCTTAACTCGTAAGGAAAGGAGTTTTTTATTAAAAAATTCGTTTAAAAGAAGTGATAATGAGTATTTAGACGTCGAATCTATCATGCATTATATGTTGTTTATCCTTTCTTAACTATTAAGGAAACGAGTTATTTATTTAATGATTCAATTAAATGAAGAGATAATGAGTCTTTAAACGTCAAATCTATCATGCATTATATGTTTTTTTTATCCTTTCTTAACTCATAAGGAAACGAGTTCTTTATTCAATGATTCGATTAAATGAAGAGATAATAAGTCTTTAAACGTCGAATCTATCATGCATTATATGTTGTTTTTCTTTTCTTAACTCATAAAGAAATGAGTTCTTTATTCAATGATTCGATTAAACAAAGAGATAATTACTCTTTAGACGTCGAATCTATCATGCATTATATATTGTTTATCCTTTCTTAACTCATAAGGGAAGGAGTTTTTATTCAATGATTCGTCTAAACGAAGTGATAATGAGTCTTTAGACGTCGAATCTATCATGCATTATATGTTGTTTATCATTTCTTAACTCATAAAGAAATGAGTTCTTTATTCAATGATTCGATCAAATGAAGAGATAATAAGTCTTTAAACGTCAAATCTATCATGCATTATATGTTGTTTATCTTTTCTTAACTCATAAAGAAATGAGTTCTTTATTCGATGATTCGATTAAATAAAGAGATAATTACTCTCTAGACGTCGAATCTATCATGCATTATATGTTGTTTATCCTTTCTTAACTCATAAAGAAACGAGTTCTTTATTCAATGATTCGATTAAACAAAGAGATAATGAATCTTTAGACATCGAATCTATCATGCATTATATATTGTTTATCCTTTCTTAACTCATAAAGAAGTGAGTTTTTTATTCAATGATTCGATTAAACGAAGTGATAATGAGTCTTTAGACGTTGAATCTATCATGCATTATATGTTGTTTATCCTTTCTTAACTCATAAAGAAACGAGTTATTTATTCAATGATTCGATTAAACGAAGAGATAATAAGTCTTTGAATGTCAAATCTATCATGCATTATGTAATGTTTATCTTTTCTTAACTCATAAAGAAACGAGTTTTTTATTCAATGATTCGATTAAACAAAGAGATAATCACTCTTCAGACGTCGAATCTATCATGCATTATATATTGTTTATTCTTTCTTAACACATATGAAAAGGAGTTTTTTATTGAATGATTCGATTAAACGAAGTGATAATGAGTCTTTAGACGACGTATCTATCATGCATTATACGTTGTTTATCCTTTCTTAACTCATAAGAAAACAAGTTCCTTATTCAATGATTCAATTAAATGAAGAGTTAATATGTCTTTAAACGTCGAATCTATGATGCATTATATGTTGTTTATCCTTTCTTAACTCATAAAGAAATGAGTTCTTTATTCAATGATTTGATTAAACAAAGAGATAATAAGTATTTGAACGTCGAATCTATTATACATTATATATTGTTTATCCTTTCTTAACTCATAAGGAAAAGAGTTTTTTATTCAAAGATTTGTTTAAAAGATGTGATAATGAGTATTTAGACGTCAAATTTATCATACATTATATGTTGTTTATCATTTCTTAACTCAAAAGGAAACGAGTTTTTTATTCAATGATTCGATTAAATGAAGAGATAATGAGACTTTAAACGTCGAATCTATCATGCATTATATGTTGTTTATCCTTTCTTAACTCATAAGGAAATGAGTTCTTTATTCATGATTCGATTAAACGAAGAGATAATAAGTATTTGAATGTCGAATCTACCATGCATTATATATTGTTTATCCTTTCTTAACTCGTAAGGAAAGGAGTTTTCTATTAAAAAATTCGTTTAAAAGAAGTGATAATGAGTATTTAGACGTCGATTCTATCATGCATTATATGTTGTTTATCCTTTTTTAACTATTAAGGAAACGAGTTATTTATTTAATGATTCAATTAAATGAAGAGATAATGAGTCTTTAAACGTCAAATCTATCATGCATTATATGTTTTTTTTATCCTTTCTTAACTCATAAGGAAACGAGTTCTTTATTCAATGATTCGATTAAATGAAGAGATAATAAGTCTTTAAACGTCGAATCTATCATGCATTATATGTTGTTTTTCTTTTCTTAACTCATAAAGAAATGAGTTCTTTATTCAATGATTCGATTAAACAAAGAGATAATTACTCTTTAGACGTCGAATCTATCATGCATTATATATTGTTTATCCTTTCTTAACTCATAAGGAAAGGAGTTTTTATTCAATGATTCGTCTAAACGAAGTGATAATAGTCTTTAGACGTCGAATCTATCATGCATTATATGTTGTTTATCATTTCTTAACTCATAAAGAAACGAGTTCTTTATTCAATGGTTCGATCAAATGAAGAGATAATAAGTCTTTAAACGTCGAATCTATCATGCATTATATGTTGTTTATCTTTTCTTAACTCATAAAGAAATGAGTTCTTTATTCGATGATTTGATTAAATAAAGAGATAATTACACTCTAGACGTCGAATCTATCATGCATTATATGTTGTTTATCCTTTCTTAACTCATAAAGAAACGAGTTCTTTATTCAATGATTCGATTAAACAAAGAGATAATGAATCTTTAGACGTCGAATCTATCACGCATTATATATTGTTTATCCTTTCTTAACTCATAAAGAAGTGAGTTTTTTATTCAATGATTCGATTAAACGAAGTGATAATGAGTCTTTAGACGTTGAATCTATCATGCATTATATGTTGTTTATCCTTTCTTAACTCATAAAGAAACGAGTTATTTATTCAATGATTCGATTAAACGAAGAGATAATAAGTCTTTGAATGTCAAATCTATCATGCATTATATATTGTATATCTTTTCTTAACTCATAAAGAAATGAGTTTTTTATTCAATGATTCGATTAAACAAAGAGATAATCACTCTTCAGACGTCGAATCTATCATGCATTATATATTGTTTATTCTTTCTTAACTCATATGAAAAGGAGTTTTTTATTCAACGATTCGATTAAACGAAGTGATAATAAGTCTTTATACGACGTATCTATCATGCATTATACGTTGTTTATCCTTTCTTAACTCATAAGAAAACAAGTTCCTTATTCAATGATTCAATTAAATGAAGAGTTAATAAGTCTTTAAACGTCGAATCTATCATGCATTATATGTTGTTTATCCTTTCTTAACTCTTAAAGAAATGAGTTCTTTATTCAACGATTTGATTAAACAAAGAGATAATAAGTATTTGAACGTCGAATCTATTATACATTATATATTGTTTATCCTTTCTTAACTCATAAGGAAAAGAGTTTTTTATTCAAAGATTTGTTTAAAAGATGTGATAATGAGTATTTAGACGTCAAATTTATCATGCATTATATGTTGTTTATCATTTCTTAACTCAAAAGGAAACGAGTTTTTTATTTAATGATTCGATTAAATGAAGAGATAATGAGACTTTAAACGTCGAATCTATCATGCATTATATGTTGTTTATCCTTTCTTAACTCATAAGGAAATGAGTTCTTTATTCATGATTCGATTAAACGAAGAGATAATAAGTATTTGAATGTCGAATCTACCATGCATTATATATTGTTTATCCTTTCTTAACTCGTAAGGAAAGGAGTTTTTTATTAAAAAATTCGTTTAAAAGAAGTGATAATGAGTATTTAGACGTCGAATCTATCATGCATTATATGTTGTTTATCCTTTCTTAACTATTAAGGAAACGAGTTATTTATTTAATGATTCAATTAAATGAAGAGATAATGAGTCTTTAAACGTCAAATCTATCATGCATTATATGTTTTTTTTATCCTTTCTTAACTCATAAGGAAACGAGTTCTTTATTCAATGATTCGATTAAATGAAGAGATAATAAGTCTTTAAACGTCGAATCTATCATGCATTATATGTTGTTTTTCTTTTCTTAACTCATAAAGAAACGAGCTCTTTATTCAATGATTCGATTAAACAAAGAGATAATTACTCTTTAGACGTCGAATCTATCATGCATTATATATTGTTTATCCTTTCTTAACTCATAAGGAAAGGAGTTTTTTATTCAATGATTCGTCTAAACGAAGTGATAATGAGTCTTTAGACGTCGAATCTATCATGCATTATATGTTGTTTATCATTTCTTAACTCATAAAGAAACGAGTTCTTTATTCAATGATTCGATCAAATGAAGAGATAATAAGTCTTTAAACGTCGAATCTATCATGCATTATATGTTGTTTATCTTTTCTTAACTCATAAAGAAATGAGTTCTTTATTCGATGATTCGATTAAATAAAGAGATAATTACTCTCTAGACGTCGAATCTATCATGCATTATATGTTGTTTATCCTTTCTTAACTCATAAAGAAACGAGTTCTTTATTCAATGATTCGAGTAAACAAAGAGATAATGAATCATTAGACGTCGAATCTATCATGCATTATATATTGTTTATCCTTTCTTAACTCATAAAGAAGTGAGTTTTTTATTCAATGATTCGATTAAACGAAGTGATAATGAGTCTTTAGACGTTGAATCTATCATGCATTATATGTTGTTTATCCTTTCTTAACTCATAAAGAAACGAGTTCTTTATTCAATGATTCGATTAAACGAAGAGATAATAAGTCTTTGAATGTCAAATCTATCATGCATTATTTATTGTTTATCTTTTCTTAACTCATAAAGAAACGAGTTTTTTATTCAATGATTCGATTAAACAAAGAGATAATCACTCTTCAGACGTCGAATCTATCATGCATTATATATTGTTTATTCTTTCTTAACTCATATGGAAAGGAGTTTTTTATTTAACGATTCGATTAAACGAAGTGATAATGAGTCTTTAGACGACGAATCTATCATGCATTATACGTTGTTTATCCTTTCTTAACTCATAAGAAAACAAGTTCCTTATTCAATGATTCAATTAAATGAAGAGTTAATAAGTCTTTAAACGTTGAATCTATCATGCATTATATGTTGTTTATCCTTTCTTAACTCATAAAGAAATGAGTTCTTTATTCAATGATTCGATTAAACAAAGAGATAATAAGTATTTGAACGTCGAATCTATCACACATTATATATTGTTTATCCTTTCTTAACTCATAAGGAAAAGAGTTTTTTATTCAAAGATTTGTTTAAAAGATGTGATAATGAGTATTTAGATGTCGAATTTATCATGCATTATATGTTGTTTATCATTTCTTAACTCATAAGGAAACGAGTTCTTTATTCAATGATTCAATTAAATGAAGAGATAATGAGTCTTTAAACGTCGAATCTATCATGCATTATATGTTGTTTATCCTTTCTTAACTCATAAGGAAATGAGTTCTTTATTCATGATTCGATTAAACGAAGAGATAATAAGTATTTGAATGTTGAATCTACCATGCATTATATATTGTTTATCCTTTCTTAACTCGAAAGGAAAGGAGTTTTTTATTCAAAAATTCGTTTAAAAGAAGTGATAATGAGTATTTAGACGTCGAATCTATCATGCATTGTATGTTGTTTATCCTTTCTTAACTATTAAGGAAACGAGTTCTTTATTTAATGATTCAATTAAATGAAGATATAATGAGTCTTTAAACGTCAAATCTATCATGCATTATATGTTGTTTATCCTTTCTTAACTCATAAGGAATGGAGTTTTTTATTCAAAGATTCGTTTAAAAGAAGTGATATTGAGTATTTAGCCGTCGAATTTATCATGCATTATATGTTGTTTATCCTTTCTTAACTCATAAGGAAACGAGTTCTTTATTCAAAGATTCGTTTAAAAGAAGTGATATTGAGTATTTAGCCGTCGAATTTATCATGCATTATATGTTGTTTATCCTTTCTTAACTCATAAGGAAACGAGTTCTTTATTCAATGATTCGCTTAAATGAAGAGATAATAAGTCCTTAAACGTCGAATCTATCATGTGTTATATGTTGTTTTCCTTTCTTAACTCATTAAGAAATTAGTTCTTTATTCAATGATTCGATTAAACAAAGAAATAATAAGTATTTGAACGTCGAATCTATCATACATTATATATTGTTTATCCTTTATTAACTCATAAGGAAAGGAGTTTTTTATTCAAAGATTCGTTTAAAAGAAGTGATATTGAGTATTTGGACGTCGAATTTATCATGCATTATATGTTGTATATCCTTTCTTAACTCATAAGGAAACGAGTTCTTTATTCAATGATTCGATTAAATGAAGAGATAATAAGTATTTGAACGTCGAATCTATCATGCATTATATATTGTTTATCCTTTCTTAACTCATAAGGAAAGGAGTTTTTTATTCAAAGATTCGTTTAAAAGAAGTGATATTGAGTCTTTAAACGTCGAATCTATCATGCATTATATGTTGTTTATCCTTTCTTAACTCATAAGGAAATGAGTTCTTTATTCAATGATTCGATTAAATGAAGAGATAATAAGTATTTGAACGTCGAATCTATCATGCATTATATATTGTTTATCCTTTCTTAACTCATAAGGAAAGGAGTTTTTTATTCAAAGATTCATTTAAAAGAAGTGATATTGAGTCTTTAAACGTCGAATCTATCATGCATTATATGTTGTTTATCCTTTCTTAACTCATAAGGAAATGAGTTCTTTATTCATGATTCGATTAAACGAAGAGATAATAAGTATTTGAATGTCGAATCTATCATGCATTATATATTGTTTATCCTTTCTTAACTCGTAAGGAAAGGAGTTTTTTATTCAAAAATTCGTTTAAAAGAAGTGATAATGAGTATTTAAACGTCGAATCTATCATGCATTATATGTTGTTTATCCTTTCTTAACTCATAAGGAAACGAGTTCTTTATTTAATGATTCAATTAAATGAAGAGATAATGAGTATTTAAACGTCAAATCTATCATGCATTATATATAATATCTTAGCTCAACTAGATTTTTTTTCGAAAGCCCAAAACCTATTTATTTATTTTTATGGCCCAAAAGGCCAGCTCTATCTTAGCCCAACTAGATTTTTTTTTAGAAAGCCCAAAACCTATTTATTTATTTTTATGGCCCAAAAGGCCAGCCCTATCTTAGCCCAACTAGATTTTTTTTAGAAAGTCAAAACTTATCTATTTATTTATTTTGTGGCCCAAAGTTTCAGCCCACTTAAATGGCCTGATATATAATTATTAAGGCTAAAGTTAAAAAAAAGAGAGAAGAACGGGAGAAGAAAAACAAAAGAGGGGAAAGAAGAGAGTGAAGAGGAGAAACCCTTGTTGATCAAATTCTCCCTTACAACCCTCATCCTAGGTGGTTTCTAAGTTGTTTTGAGGTAAGTGGTGTGCTAATTAAGCTTCCTTCTTCCATAGTTTTGTAATTTTGTGGGGTTTTTCTTTTTGGTATGTGGGTAATTCGCAGACTGTTCGAACTGATTTTGAAACAGGTATTGCCCTCGAAAGTTTGCAAACTTAATTTCTGTACGTATCTGAACTCGTTAGCTTTCCGTAGCCACTTGAAACGCCTCAATCCGATTATTCTACAATTAATTATGATTTTTCTCTTAAACTTCCGCTAGCTGGAAAATTTCAGAATTTTTATGTCGAATTCAAACTTATTTTCTATCGTTTCATTTAGTTAATGTAATGAAACGGGTTATGTGGGATTGGGAACTGATGTTAAGGAGTTACATGCCATTTTTATTTAATATCGACTAGTTCGAACTCGATTAGGATTTGTTTTTAGCAATGAAAGGGATGTTACCGCTAATAGTTAGTTATATTTGATTTGTCTTTAATTGCTCATCTCCTTTCTAGGTAAAGAACCATCGACGAAGGGGAAGGGACCGACTTCAGATTCCGGAGAGAGTTAATCACTTCCTTGTGAGTTGATAATTCGGGAACGCCTTCTCTTGTGGGAAGTGTGGACCCTCGATAAATGTGCATTTATTTTAGTTTTAGTTAATTGATAAGAAAATTATTTGGTGTTGTGTTATGTGGTAAAGAGCCTGATTGGCTCGATTGCTCTAGTTAGAGTCCTGTTAGCCATTTTATGAGTATTATTGATTTTAACTTATGTTGAAGAGCCTTGCCGGCTCGATATCTGATAGCATTTATTGTGAATTATTTGAGAATTGATTTCTGGTTATTCTTGTGTGCTATTAGGACTCTAACTTGAGTCGTTATTCATCTTATGATGCATATGCATATGTATGCCTGGTACCAAGGTTAAGTAGCCCGAATTGGTCACGGTTCGGGTGAGTTGGAGCGACATTGATTAAGTAGCCCGAATTGTCGCGGTTCGGGTGAGTTAGAGTGACAACCAAGTTCCCCGTTGCTTGGCAAACCCAGTGAGTTAGATCTAATGAGGCACCTGTCCATTTGCCAAATACTGAGACTCTGGAGGGTGATCGTTAGATGGATCAGTCTATTATAGGCTCAGTCAACGTCACCGGTGTGGGACATGCATGTCATATATTTTTATATATTTGATCATTTAAAGTATTCACGTCGATATTGAATTGTGAACTTTAGCACTTGGCATGTTGAGAAAGAATATTAATGTTGTTGGATTGTATACTAAAATTCTAGCTTTAGTATGAACAATCTTATAACAATATTTGAAATGAGAATCATATGATCAAATGATTGCATCTTATAATCTATTTTATATGCATGATGCAATATTCCACTTACTTTATACTATAGATAATATGTTGTGCGACAACACGCGGAAGATCATATTATCGATTTCCTTATAAAGTATAAACAGATGCTAACAACCGAGACAGACGGGGACTCTCTATCGGTATGGTTGTAGTGTGGTTTGGTATTAGCTTGTCTTGGCTATAGAATCACATTTGTGCACTTGTGTATTGAGCAGGACCACTTGAGATCGTTCGACTTATATTGACTTATAGAAGAACTTGATCTCTGTTATTATGGAAGTTTGTGCTCTTAATCCCTATACAATTACCTCGACACGTAGGGCAGTATGTATTTCTTTGATTCATCAATGGGTGAGATTTATATGTATTAAATCAACAAACTCGGTGAGTTGGGAAGTAGTGCTGTATCTATTGTGTGCTGTTGATTGTAGAAGGAATCCATGTCCGACATAGGTTGATGATGTCCCCTTGAGGAGCTCATAAGGTTTATCATGTAAATCTTGAAAGTGGATTAATTTCCGGCATGATAATAAGTTTGAGTGGTACTACTCTCGGATGAGATATTAATTAATTTGAGTTGTCAGTAACTTAATTAATTAATGGACATTGTATATCTTAAACATGGGGAGACCATCGGGCTCATAATAAGAAGGAGCCCAGAACATAATTTTGGGATTGGACGGGTAGTGCAGTAATAATATTTTAGTGGACTATATTATTATTATTGGATTTAATTAAAAGCTTTGGGCTAAGCTTGGTTAATTAAAATTCAATTGAGGCCCAGTCCAATTTCTCCTCCTAGTCCCTGTTGTAGCCCAATTATATAAGTCATCTCAGCTCCTGTTAACCCTAAGTCTGTGCCTCATTTGACATACGGGAGACAATAGAGAGCAGATTGAGAGAACTCTGGGGATTGTTGACCACTCAACACCAGAGTTGACTTTGGGACATACGGTAGAAGATCAGAGGTGTTCATCACAGATCTTCATCCTCTACATCTACCCAAAAGTACGGTAAACATTTTTTAATTGCTTCCGCTGATTGTTTGTCTGTTATCCTAACGATCATGTTGATCCACACGATCCAATTTCCAATAATTGGTATCAGAGCATTGGTTTCGTGGTGAAACATGAATCATAAGGTTAGGGTTTTGTGATTATATGATTATGTATTATGATCTTGATGTAATCGCATGTTTTTGTGCTTATCGTGTTTCAATTATCGCATGATAGAAAGCATGAATAAGGGTTTGTATTATTCTATTTCACGTGATTGCCCTTATTGAAATATAAGAATGAAAAAGAATGTTGTTTTATTAATCACTACACGATTCACACACGTCTATTCCATCGTGAGAAAATGTTGTGGTCGGTTGGCATCAATGATGGTGTCTGAAGAAAGAAAGGCTGATGAAAGCGATGGCTGAACGATGGGAGAAGGTTTCCAAGGCAAGTCGATTATAGGGTCAGCGGGTTACAGATCGAACCTTCATCATTGCTGATTGGGTTTTTGTTATTTGTGGACGACTGGTGATCCTTGATAATTGCTGTCGGCGTTACGGCAATGGGACTGGAGGCGTGGTGTGCGAGGCTCGATAGAAGATGGCAGTTGTCTGTCGCAGATCGATGCATCTGACGAGGCAGATTGGTCGGCGTGGCAGAGGTGGCACTACTGCCCTGCTGCCGATAAGGATCCAGGCGGTGGCGCATCCAACAGAGTGCAGTGGGAGTCCCGGACGAGTCTTATGCAGATTCTGATCGGGCCAAGGTAGTTTTCGAGAGGTTCCATGGATGTACAGGGCGAGTCAACAGTCGATCCAAGTGGGTCCTTGGCTGTTTCTGAACGGGTTTCCCAGGTTTTTGCTTGGCGGCATACGAAAATCGCGATTTTGTGATGCGTGCTGTCTGGTGCAATAGGCGGAGGAACAATTATCAGCAACGGCAATGGCAGGGCTAGAGCGGCTGGAGAGGATGGATGTGGGAGTGTGATCGCCAGTGTCTTCCTGGCGTGCAATCGGCAAGGATAGTGGCAGAAGACACAACTCTAATGGGCTGACGGATGACCACCGAGAGCAGTCGGCACTGAGTCATGCTGTATTTTCTTGGCAGTTTAAGTTCCGTCGATGGGATGATCTTGTTGTTGCTGCCGGCTTGTGTGAGCAACGTCAGGCAGTGAGAAAACAAGGCGGCTGTCGGCGCGGCTCGGTTTCGGTGGCTGTGGGCAAGTCTGCTGGTTGAAGCGCCGCCAAGATGCGACGCTATTTACTGTGTGAGGAAGAAGCGACGGCAGTTGTATATAGGGCAGCAGCTGGGCTTATGGGCTTGGTGGCTCAATTTTTTTGTGTTGGGCTGCTGGGCCCAATTTTAATTAGATGTTGCTGGGCCCAATTTATTAAATGGAATGCTTGTGTTGGGCTGCTGGGCCAATGGGCTGCTCAATTTTAATTTGGTTTTGGGCTGTTGGCCCAAATTTAATTAAAATGGAAATGGTCTGCTGGGCAATATTTAATCCTGGTTTTAAATTAATTGTGGGTAATGGGCCAAGCATGAAGTTATTTATTATGGGTTAATTTTGGGCTAGTGGGCTTGGTGGATTTAATTTGGTTTTGGGCTAAGATTATGGGCCATGGACAATGAGTCTGATTAGTTAATTTAGTATGCTGCTCATTTTGTGCTTATTTGTCGGTCTTAGGCCCATTTAATTGATCCACTAATTATGCAATTAATTTTTTACATAACTGATTAATTAATTTAATTGTCAATTATTGTTGTATATGTGAAAGGCATGTTCTATGTAATTTATTTATTTAAATTGTTGTTAATAGAAGCATGCTAAGATGTATATTTTATTTCAGAATATTATATGCATGTCAAAAACCCTCGGTGTTTAAATAACTAAGTGGGAGAGGGGATTGGTAATAAATTCCCACGGCCTCCATTATTGGTTCGTAAGTGATGTGAATAAACTTGTGTGTTGGCATAGACCTTCCTCCCCATCGGATGAGTTTATTCACGGATCACTGGTACGAACTTTTTTATGATAATCGTAAGAAGTTATCTGAGTGCGTGTGTACTTCTCCATCTGTAAGGCACACAAACTTGGGCCGCGGACTTGGGATTAAATAATGGTGTACACTTAGGTGTAAATAATAAGTATCATCCCCATCGGAGTCACTGCTGTTATTTGCATGGCTAAAGAGGAACCGACTATTAATTATTTTGTCATAAAGTTAGGTTGACAAATGAAATTAATGGGTAAAACCTTCTCTTGTAAATGTTCGGGTTTGTAAACGTCCACACTATCGTGGCTTGCAGACTCACGGTGCTTGAGATGTCGGTGAATTTTATTTTTATATTGTTTTGAGGGAATCAATATAAAAGGATAAAATTCGAAGATTTGATCGGAATATTTATTTGTGATTCTCTGAATTTCAAAAGGTTTTATCTCACTAATTGTTAACTAAAAGAAATTATATTTACTTGTCCAAATTAGATGATTAGAAAATAATCTTGATTTTGAATTTTACTGCTTAAGAAAATACATGTGTGTTCTCACAAAGGACGTCTCATGATGCCTGTTAATGTCTCTAGTGAAGAGATGAGATGTTCATAGAAATATGATGGTCTCATGTAACTCTTCGGATACTCGAGTAATTTTAAATGCGGTAGGTCATGATAGAATTTGATGAATGAATTGGAAATACATGGAATAGAAGTTGAAAGGGGAACCTAAGTCAATTTATTTTCCATAATTGCCTAGATGTTTTGAGTAAGTTCCACCAGAATTACAAGAGGATGTATATGGTGGGAAACTTCTGACAAAACATGTGGCAAAGGAAAGGCATTTTCATCATAATGTGAACAAGTTTAATATCTTATTCACTAGTTATTTAAACATGATTATTGATGGCATCTACTGACACGAAGTGTGTAGATACTGGAATCACTAAATGTTTATCACTTAGCAAGGATAAGATTGTCAATGACATGGGTAAAACTACAAAGGTAGTGGCTATTGTAGTGGGAGTTGTTTATTTATCTCATGATAAGAATAAACGATTGATTATGAGAAATTATTTTTACGTACCCTTCATAGAAAGAATTTGATTTCGGTATTTATGCATTAACGGATGGATACTTCATTTCATTTAAATGAAATGGTCATAGTAATGAGGAATGAGGCTATAATCCGTTAAAGTACGTTGGTGGATAATATGTAAACTCTTGAATCATGTACATCCCACAGATGCAATAAATAGTAATTAAATAATGCATCTTCTAATATTAGTAAGAGAAAAGGACCTTCAAAGATGAACTAAACATACATTTGGCGTCTAAGATTGGTTCATTTTACTTGAGTAGGATTCAAAAGTTGATAGCCGATAGACCGTAAGGTTTATCTGAGGTGAAAACTATCAGACTTGCGAGTCTTGCTTGGAAGTAAAAATGATTAACTGCCTTTTTAAGGTTGCGGAGTGTAGAGCCAAAGATATGTATGTTGGAATTAGTTCATTCTGATTCAAGCGAACCTAATAATATCCAGGCGGGAGGTGGTTATGAATATTCAAAGATTATTCTGGATACCGATATATTTATTTGATGAACTACATGTCTAAGTTCTTAGATTAATTCAAGAATTGTAAGGATGGTAAAGTGAAACGTCATGGAAAATATATCATATCATTACGATTCAATCATGATGATGAAAATCTCTTAGGATAGTTAGGAACTAATAATCAGAAGTTGAGATTAAATCTCAAGTTGATTACACCGGGCATGCCCCAGCTGAATGGTGTGGTGGGTAGAAGGTATAAGGCTCTTATGGTTATGATTAGATAGATGATGAATTATTTGGAATAATTAAATTCTTTTTATGGATATGCCCTAGATACAGTAATTCGTGAAACGTTTGTCTATATATGGGATATCCTAGAAAAATGAAGGGTGATTTATTTAGTCCAAAAGATCGAAGGGTAATTGTTAACACAATAACTAGATTTTTGGAAAAAGGACTATGTAATAAATCACAAACCCACGTATGAGTTGTTCTAAAGGAAGTGAGAGGAAAACACTAAGTATAAGTACCAAGTGTACAAGAGGATATACCACAAGGTAAACTGCAACGCGTGTCACGTCTGATACACAATTACATGTAGTGCCTTATCGTAGTGGGAGGGTTGTTTGACAACCCATAAATATATGTTTTGGGAGAGTCGTGAGACTTGATCCGTAGTGAACATGGTATTGTCCCACAGATACGACGTAGCACTACAAGATTAAAATGCAGAATCTTAGTAAGTTGCAATGAATGTTGAAATAGAATCTACGGATTCTAAATTAAGTCTGGGAACTTGTATGACCACTAAATGGTGTAAAAGTCATTGCAAGTGGTCAAAGGAAATAAAAGAGG
Organism: Pogostemon cablin; assembly: GCA_023678885.1. Lineage (NCBI taxonomy): Eukaryota > Viridiplantae > Streptophyta > Magnoliopsida > Lamiales > Lamiaceae > Pogostemon > Pogostemon cablin. The sequence continues at coordinate 194,884 of JAHCLQ010000804.1, forward strand.
ATCATATGGAAAGGTGAAAACCATGGAAGCAAATCTTGTTGCGAAAAAGTGTACTCAGAAAGAAATGGTTCTATTATGAGGAAACATGTTCGCTGGTAGCTATACTTATGTTGATCCGGATTCTTTTATTTATTGCTGCTATGAGGAACAGCAAATAGATGTCAAAGACAACTTTCCTGATTGGAAGTCTTGAGGAAAACATCTATGTGAAGCAACCAGAGTGATTCATTGCAAAGTACTAATAGCATTTTGATAGTAAGCTTAAAATTGTCCAGCGATGGACTAAAGCAAGCTTTAAGATTGTGAAGCATCTGTTTTGATTAGGTAATCCAGTGGCATGGATTTAAATCAATGAGCGGATGAGTCTTGTGTGTTGTAAAGAGTGACGGAAATGTGGTGGTATTTCTTGTACTATACGTAGATAGTATCTTGCTCATTGGAGACAATGAAAGAGTATTATCGGGCGTATGGGTACGGTTAATAAAGTGGTAGAGATGAAGGACTTAAGAAAGGCAAAATATATCCTTTTGATCACGGTAATATGGATCACAAGAAAGGATGTTATGCTTATCTCAAGTTTCATAAAATGATATAGTCCATACTCGTTTAACATGTGAATTTATCTAAATGAATGTGTCTTTGAGACACAAGAAGAAGATAAAGAGGATGAAAGCAGTTCCTTATGCTTCGGTGAATAAGGAAGCTTAATCTAAGGAATGCTATGAACGATGTTGGATATCTGTTTTGCTGGATGCATGAACAGTGGGTATCAACGTAACCCAGAACAAGAATGATGAACTGTGGTAAGACATATATGAAGTGCCTGAGAAGGACTGGAAATTATATGTAGACTTACTGAGTGTTATATAGAAATATATTTCAGACTCCGGACTCCATCATGGAAAGATGATGAATTGGAGCCTATGAGGCAGCCAAAGTATCTATATGACTCTAGAGACTTCATGATGGACTTTCAAGTATTTCTAAGTTTGCCCAAGGTAATCACAATTTACATTGATGATATTGGTGCAGTTGCAAACTTGAAGAAATCACAAGTCCATAAGGCAATTAAACACATGGAGCGCGAGTACCACCTGTTACGAGAAATTGTATGATGAGGGGAAGGTTGTTGTCGCCTAGATTACATCGGATGATGACCTAGTAAATCATTTACAAGGACCTTAAGGCGAGAGCTTTTAATGGTCGTGTAGTAGGAGCAGAAATCAGATGTATGGCAGAAGACATGACAGCATAGTCTTTTAGTATAAGTGGGAGATTGTTGGATTGTATACTAAAAGTCTAGCTTTAGTATGAACAATCTTATAACAATATTTGAAATGAGAATGATATGATCAAATGATTGCATCTTATAATCTATTTTATATGCATGATGCAATAGTCCACTTACTTTATACTGTAGATAATATGTTGTGCGACAACACGTGGAAGATCATATTATCGGTTTTCTTATAAAGTATAAACAGATGCTCACAACCGAGATAGACCGAGATAGATGGTTGTAGTGTGGTTTGGTATTAGCTTGTCTTGGCTATAGAATCACATTAGTGCACTTGTGTATTGAGCAGGACCGCTTGAGATCGTTCGACATATACTGACTTATAGAAGAACTTGATCTCTGTTATTATGGAAGTTCGTGCTCTTAATCCCTATACAATAACCTCGACACGTAGGGCAGTATGTATTTCTTTGATTCATCAATGGGTGAGATTTATATGTATTAAATCAACAAACTTGGTGAGTTGGGAAGTAGTGCTGTATCTATGGTGTGCTGTTGATTGTAGAAGGAATCCATGTCCGACATAGGTTGATGATGTCCCCTTGAGGAGCTCATAAGGTTTATCATGTAAATCTTGCAAGTGGATTAATTTCCGGCATGATAATAAGGTTGAGTGGTACTACTCTCGGATGAGATATTAATTAATTTGAGTTGTCAGTAACTTAATTAATTAATGGACATTGTATATCTTAAACATGGGGAGACCATCGGGCTCATAATAAGAAGGAGCCCAGAACATAATTTTGGGATTGGACGGGTAGTGCAGTAATAATATTTTAGTGGACTATATTATTATTATTGGATTTAATTAAAAGCTTTGGGCTAAGCTTGGTTAATTAAAATTCAATTGAGGCCCAATCCAATTTCTCCTCTTGATCCCTGCTGTAGCCCAATTATATAATTCATCTCAGCTCCTGTTAACCCTAAGTCTGTGCCTCATTTGACATACGTGAGACAACAGAGAGCAGATTGAGAGAACTCTGGGGATTGTTGACCACTCAACACCTGAGTTGACTTTGGGACATACGGTAGAAGATCAGAGGTGTTCATCACAGATCTTCATCCTTTACATCAACCCAGAAGTACGGTAAACATTATTTAATTGCTTCCGCTGATTGTTTGCCTGTTATCCTAACGATCATGTTGATCCACACGATCCAATTGCCAACAAATGTGCATTATATCTTGAGTAACGGTGATGGACTTGGACTGTCTCTCGACGAAGAGCTCAGTTCGAGGAGGATATTGACTACCCACGCGTCTTTTATGTGATAACATGTTGTTTGAACTAATTGTGTTATTCGTAAATGTGCACTAAGGTTTTTATTTTCATTAATATGTATACTGAGCGAGAAATAGTTATTGTGAGACGAAATATTGGATTTTATGTTATGAACCGCAAGTGGGAATACATGCTTCGTATAAGGGTCGGGGTGACCGGCTTATCACCTCACTGAGCTAGTGGTTTTGCTCACCCCCATCATTCTTTCCTTTTCAGGCTGTTGATATCGATTTGGTTGGAGGTTTGCCTATCGTTTGCTCGTCATCCAATCAGTGTTTTGGGTACTTTCCCTTTTATGTAAATTGACGGATTCATTGGTGAGATTGTATAGTTTATATTTGGTGACCCCCTTGATGTTCTTTTTGGTACTCTCGCGATGTTATATCGTTCATGTATATTTTCTTTAAAATAAGTTACATCGTTGTATTTTGTACCTTTGTAAATCCTTATTGATACTTTATGAGATGATGTCCTCGGGTTGTACCCGTTGATATCAGTTGTTCAGTTCTACAGGTACTTGATAGCAAGACTTACGTTTTCTATAAACTTTGTGGAGAGGAGTGCACCCATTCCGCGAAATTTATGGTTAACGTGGCGGTTGTCGTGCTCTATCTGGGGTCGGGGCATGACATTATATGTTGTTTATCCTTTCTTAACTCATAAGGAAAGGAGTTTTTTATTCAAAGATTCGTTTAAAAGAAGTGATAATGAGTATTTAGACATAAAATTTATCATGCATTATATGTTGTTTATCCTTTCTTAACTCATAAGAAAATGAGTTCTTTATTCAATGATTCGATTAAATGAAGAGATAATTAGTCTTTAAACGTCGAATCTATCATGCATTATATGTTGTTTATCCTTTCTTAACTCATAAGGAAACGAGTTCTTTATTCAATGATTCGATTAAATGAAGAGATAATAAGTCTTTAAACGTCGAATCTATCATGCATTATATGTTGTTTATCCTTTCTTAACTCATAAAGAAATGAGTTCTTTATTCAATGATTCGATTAAACAAAGAGATAATAAGTATTTGAACGTCGAATCTATCATACATTATATATTGTTTATCCTTTCTTAACTCATAAGGAAAGGAGTTTTTTATTCAAAGATTCATTTAAAAGAAGTGATAATGAGTATTTGGACGTCGAATTTATCATGCAATATATGTTGTTTATCCTTTATTAACTCATAAGGAAACGAGTTCTTTATTCAATGATTCGATTAAATGAAGATATAATGTGTCTTTAAACGTCGAATCTATCATGCACTATACGTTGTTTATCCTTTCTTAACTCATAAGGAAACGAGTTCTTTATTCATGATTCGATTAAACGAAGAGATAATAAGTATTTGAACGTCGAATCTATCATGCATTATATATTGTTTATCCTTTCTTAACTCATAAGGAAAGGAGTTTTTTATTCAAAAATTCGTTTAAAAGAAGTGATAATGAGTATTTAGACGTCGAATTTATCATGCATTATATGTTGTTTATCCTTTCTTAACTAATAAGGAAACGAGTTCTTTATTCGATGATTCGATTAAAAGAAGAGATAATGAGTCTTTAAACGTCGAATCTATCATGCATTATATGTTGTTTATCCTTTCTTAATTCATAAGGAAACGAGTTCTTTATTCAATGATTCGTTTAAAAGAAGTGATAATGAGTATTTTGACGTCAAATTTATCATGCATTATATGTTGTTTATCCTTTCTTAACTCATAAGGAAACTAGTTCTTTATTCAATGATTTGATGAAATGTTTATCGTAACGAAGTAAATATGCATTAAAATGAAGTAAATATGCATCAAAACGAAGGAAATGTAGATCGTAAGGATTTAAATATGTATCAAAATGAAGTAAATATGCATCGAAACCAAAGAAATATGCATCAAAAATGAAGTAAATATGCATCGAAACGAAGGAAATATGCATCGAAAGGAAGGAAATTTGATCGTAATGAAATAGATATGCATCAAAATGAAGTAAATATGCATCAAAACGAAGGAAATATTGATCGTAATGAAGTAACTATGCATCAAAATGAAGGAAAAATGCATCAAATCGAAGGAAATGTTGATCGTAGTGAAGTAAAATGCATCAAAATAAAGTAAATATGCATCGAAACGAAGGAAATGTTAATCCTAATGAAGTAAATATGCATCAAAATAAAGTAAATATTCATCGAAACGAAGGAAATGTTTATCGTAACGAAGTAAATATGCATTAAAATGAAGTAAATATGCATCAAAACGAAGTAAATGTAGATCGTAAGGATTTTAATATGTATCAAAATGAAGTAAATATGCATCGAAACCAAAGAAATATGGATAAAAAATAAAGTAAATATGCATCGAACCGAAGGAAATACACATCGAAAGGAAGGAAATTTGATCGTAATGAAATAGATATGCATCAAAATAAAGTAAATATGCATCGAAACGAAGGAAATATCGATCGTAATGAAGTAAATATGCATCAAATGAAAGAAATATGCATCAAAATAAAAGAAATTTCGATCGTAACGATTTAAATATACATCAAAATTAAGTAAATATGCATCGAAACCAAAGAAATATGCATTGAAAATGAAGTAAATATGCATCGAAATGAAGGAAATATGCATCGAAAAGCAGGAAATGTTGATCGTAATGAAGTAAATATGCATCAAAATGAAGTAAATATGCATCGAAATGAAGGAAATATTGGTTGTAATGAAGTACATATGAATCAAAGTGAAGGAAATATGCATCAAAACGAAGGAAATATTGATCGTAATGAAGTAAATATGCATCAAAATGAAGGAAATATGCATCGAAATAAAGTAAATATGCATCAAAATGAAGGAAATATCCATCGAAATGAAGGACATGTTGATCGTAGTGAAGTAAATATGCATCAAAATGAAGTAAATTTGAATCGAAACGAAGGAAATGTTGATCGTAATGAAGTAAATATCCATCAAAATGAAGTAAATATGCATTGAAACGAAGGAAATGTAGATCGTAATTTAGTAAATATGCATCAAAATTAAGTAAATATCAATCGAAACGAAGGAAATATGCATCAAAACAAAGTAAATATGGATAAAAATTTGAATCAAAATGAAGTAAGTATGCATCGAAATGAGAAAATGAGCATCAAAATAAAGTAAATATGTATCGAAACAAAAGAAATATACATCAAAATTAAGAAAATATTGATCGTAATGAGGTAAATATGCATCAAAATGATGTAAATATGCATTGAAACGAAGGAAATATTGATCATAATGAAATAAATATGTATCAAAATGACGTAAATATGCATCAAAATGAAGTAAATATTGACCGTAATGAAGTAAATATGCATCAAAATTAGGGAAATATGCATCAAATCGAAGGAAATGTTGATTGTAGTGAAGTAAATATGCATATAAATAAAGTAAATATGCATCGAAACGATGGAAATGTTGATCCTAATGAAGTAAATATGCATCAAAATGAAGTAAATATGCATCAAAACGAAGGAAATATTTATCGTAACGAAGTAAATATGCATCAAAATGAAGTAAATATGCATCGAAACTAAGGAAATGTTGATCGTAACGATTTAAATATGCATCAAAATGAAGTAAATATGCATCGAAATGAAAGAAATATGCACCGAAAATGAAGTAAATATGCATCGAAACGAAGAAAATATGCATCGAAACGAAGAAAATTTTGATCGTAATCAAATAGATATGCATGAAAATGAAGTAAATATGCATTTAAAACGAAGGAAATATTGATCGTAATGAAGTAAATATGCATCAAAATGAAGGAAATATGCATCAAAACGAAGAAAATGTTGATCGTGATGAAGTAAATATGCATCAAAATGAAGTAAATATGCATTGAAACGAAGGAAATGTCGATCGTAATGATGTAAATATACATCAAAATGAAGTAAATATGCATAGAAACCAAAGAAATATGCATCGAAAATGAAGTAAATATGCATCGAAACGAAGGAAATATGCATCGAAAAGAAGAAAATGTTGATCGTAATGAAGTAAATAAGCATCAAAATAAAGTAAATATGCATCGAAAAGAAGGAAATATTGATTGTAATGAAGTACATTTGAATCAAAATGAAGGAAATATGCATCAAAACGAAGCAAATGTTGATCGTAATGAAGTAAATATGCATCAAAATGAAGTAAATATCAATCGAAATGAAAGAAATATGCATCGAAATAAATTAAATATGCATAAAAATTTGAATCAAAATGAAGTAAATATGCATCGAAACGAGAAAATGAGCATCAAAATGAAGCAAATATGCATCGAAACGAAAGAAATATGCATCGAAACGAAGGAAATGTTGATCGTAATGAGGTAAATATGCATCAAAATAAAGTAAATATGCATCGAAACGAAGAAAATATTGATCGTAATGAAGTAAATATGCATCAAAATAAAGTAAATATGCATCGAAACGAAGGAAATATTGATCGTAACGAAGTAAATATGCATCAAAATGAAGGAAATATACATCAAATCGAAGGAAATGTTGATCGTAGTGAAGTAAATATGCATCAAAATGAAGTAAATATGCATCGAAACGAAGGAAATATTGATCCTAATGAAAGAAATATGCATCAAAATGAAGCAAATATGCATCGAAACGAAGGAAATATTGATTGTAATAAAGTACATATGAATCAAAATGAAGGAAATATACATCAAAACGAAGGAAATGTTGATTGTAATGAAGTAAATATGCATCAAAATGAAGGAAATATGCACCGAAATAAAGTAAATATGCTTCAAAATGAAGTAAATATTCATCGAAACGAAGGAAATATTTATCGTAACGAAGTAAATATGCATCAAAATGAAGTAAATATGCATCAAAATGAAGTAAATATGCATCAAAACAAAGGAAATGTTGATCGTAACGATTTAAATATGCATCAAAATGAAGTAAATATGCATCGAAACCAAAGAAATATGCATAAAAAATGAAGTAAATATGCATCGAAACAAAGAAAATATGCATCGAAAGGAAGGAAATTTGATCGTAATGAAATAGATATGCATCAAAGTGAAGTAAATATGCATCAAAACGAAGGAAATATTGATCGTAATGAAGTAACTATGCATCAAAATGAAGGAAATATGCATCAAATCGAAAGAAATGTTGATCGTAGTGAAGTAAAATGCATCAAAATAAAGTAAATATGCATCGAAACGAATGAAATGTTAATCCTAATGAAGTAAATATGCATCAAAATGAAGTAAATATTTATCGAAACGAGGGAATGTTTATCGTAACAAAGTAAATATGCATTAAAATGAAGTAAATATGCATCAAAACGAAGGAAATGTAGATCATAAGGATTTAAATATGTATCAAAATGAAGTAAATATGCATCGAAACCAAAGAAATATGCATCGAAAATGAAGTAAATATGCATCGAAACGAAGGAAATATGCATCGAAAGGAAGGAAATTTGATCGTAATGAAATAGATATGCATCAAAATGTAGTAAATATGCATCGAAACGAAGGAAATATTGATCGTAATGAAGTAACTATGCATCAAAATAAGGAAATATGTATCAAATCGAAGGAAATGTTGATCGTAGTGAAGTAAGATGCATCAAAATAAAGTAAATATGCATCGAAACGAAGGAAATGTTAATTCTAATGAAGTAAATATGCATCAAAATGAAGTAAATATTCATCAAAACGAAGGAAATATTTATCGTAACGAAGTAAATATGCATTAAAATGAAGCAAATATGCAACAAAACGAAGGAAATGTAGATCGTAAGGATTTTAATATGTATCAAAATGAAGTAAATATGCCTCGAAACAAAAGAAATATGCATCGAAAATGAAGTAAATATGCATCAAACCGAAGGAAATACACATCGAAACGAAGGAAATTTTGATCGTAATGAAATAGATATGCATCAAAATGAAGTAAATATGCATCGAAACGAAGGAAATATCGATCGTAATGAAGTAAATATGCATCAAAATGAAGGAAATATGCATCAAAATGAAGGAAATGTCGATCGTAACGATTTAAATATACATCAAAATTAAGTAAATATGCATCGAAACCAAAGAAATATGCATCGAAAATGAAGTAAATATGCATCGAAACGAAGGAAATATGCATCGAAAAGTAGGAAATGTTGATTGTAATGAAGTAAATATGCATCAAAATGAAGTAAATATGCATCGAAACGAAGGAAATATTGATTGTAATGAAGTACATATGAATCAAAATGAAGGAAATATGCATCAAAACGAAGGAAATGTTGATCGTAATGAAGTAAATATGCATCAAAATGAAGTAAATATGCATCGAAACTAAGGAAATGTTGATCGTAACGATTTAAATATGCATCAAAATGAAGTAAATATGCATCGAAATGAAAGAAATATGCACCGAAAATGAAGTAAATATGCATCGAAACGAAGAAAATAAGCATCGAAACGAAGAAAATTTTGATCGTAATCAAATAGATATGCATGAAAATGAAGTAAATATGCATTTAAAACGAAGGAAATATTGATCGTAATGAAGTAAATATGCATCAAAATGAAGGAAATATGCATCAAAACGAAGAAAATGTTGATCGTGATGAAGTAAATATGCATCAAAATGAAGTAAATATGCATTGAAACGAAGGAAATGTCGATCGTAATGATTTAAATATACATCAAAATGAAGTAAATATGCATAGAAACCAAAGAAATATGCATCGAAAATGAAGTAAATATGCATCGAAACGAAGGAAATATGCATCGAAAAGAAGAAAATGTTGATCGTAATGAAGTAAATAAGCATCAAAATAAAGTAAATATGCATCGAAAAGAAGGAAATATTGATTGTAATGAAGTACATTTGAATCAAAATGAAGGAAATATGCATCAAAACGAAGCAAATGTTGATCGTAATGAAGTAAATATGCATCAAAATGAAGTAAATATCAATCGAAATGAAAGAAATATGCATCGAAATAAATTAAATATGCATAAAAATTTGAATCAAAATGAAGTAAATATGCATCGAAACGAGAAAATGAGCATCAAAATGAAGCAAATATGCATCGAAACGAAAGAAATATGCATCGAAACGAAGGAAATGTTGATCGTAATGAGGTAAATATGCATCAAAATAAAGTAAATATGCATCTAAACGAAGAAAATATTGATCGTAATGAAGTAAATATGCATCAAAATAAAGTAAATATGCATCGAAACGAAGGAAATATTGATCGTAACGAAGTAAATATGCATCAAAATGAAGGAAATATACATCAAATCGAAGGAAATGTTGATCGTAGTGAAGTAAATATGCATCAAAATGAAGTAAATATGCATCGAAACGAAGGAAATATTGATCCTAATGAAAGAAATATGCATCAAAATGAAGCAAATATGCATCGAAACGAAGGAAATATTGATTGTAATAAAGTACATATGAATCAAAATGAAGGAAATATACATCAAAACGAAGGAAATGTTGATTGTAATGAAGTAAATATGCATCAAAATGAAGGAAATATGCACCGAAATAAAGTAAATATGCTTCAAAATGAAGTAAATATTCATCGAAACGAAGGAAATATTTATCGTAACGAAGTAAATATGCATCAAAATGAAGTAAATATGCATCAAAACAAAGGAAATGTTGATCGTAACGATTTAAATATGCATCAAAATGAAGTAAATATGCATCGAAACCAAAGAAATATGCATAAAAAATGAAGTAAATATGCATCGAAACAAAGAAAATATGCATCGAAAGGAAGGAAATTTGATCGTAATGAAATAGATATGCATCAAAGTGAAGTAAATATGCATCAAAACGAAGGAAATATTGATCGTAATGAAGTAACTATGCATCAAAATGAAGGAAATATGCATCAAATCGAAAGAAATGTTGATCGTAGTGAAGTAAAATGCATCAAAATAAAGTAAATATGCATCGAAACGAATGAAATGTTAATCCTAATGAAGTAAATATGCATCAAAATGAAGTAAATATTTATCGAAACGAGGGAATGTTTATCGTAACAAAGTAAATATGCATTAAAATGAAGTAAATATGCATCAAAACGAAGGAAATGTAGATCATAAGGATTTAAATATGTATCAAAATGAAGTAAATATGCATCGAAACCAAAGAAATATGCATCGAAAATGAAGTAAATATGCATCGAAACGAAGGAAATATGCATCGAAAGGAAGGAAATTTGATCGTAATGAAATAGATATGCATCAAAATGTAGTAAATATGCATCGAAACGAAGGAAATATTGATCGTAATGAAGTAACTATGCATCAAAATAAGGAAATATGTATCAAATCGAAGGAAATGTTGATCGTAGTGAAGTAAGATGCATCAAAATAAAGTAAATATGCATCGAAACGAAGGAAATGTTAATTCTAATGAAGTAAATATGCATCAAAATGAAGTAAATATTCATCAAAACGAAGGAAATATTTATCGTAACGAAGTAAATATGCATTAAAATGAAGCAAATATGCAACAAAACGAAGGAAATGTAGATCGTAAGGATTTTAATATGTATCAAAATGAAGTAAATATGCCTCGAAACAAAAGAAATACGCATCGAAAATGAAGTAAATATGCATTGAACCGAAGGAAATACACATCGAAACGAAGGAAATTTTGATCGTAATGAAATAGATATGCATCAAAATGAAGTAAATATGCATCGAAACGAAGGAAATATCGATCGTAATGAAGTAAATATGCATCAAAATGAAGGAAATATGCATCAAAATGAAGGAAATGTCGATCGTAACGATTTAAATATACATCAAAATTAAGTAAATATGCATCGAAACCAAAGAAATATGCATCGAAAATGAAGTAAATATGCATCGAAACGAAGGAAATATGCATCGAAAAGTAGGAAATGTTGATCGTAATGAAGTAAATATGCATCAAAATGAAGTAAATATGCATCGAAACGAAGGAAATATTGATTGTAATGAAGTACATATGAATCAAAATGAAGGAAATATGCATCAAAACGAAGGAAATGTTGATCGTAATGAAGTAAAGTAAATATGCATCAAAATGAAGGAAATATGCATCGAAATAAAGTAAATATGCATCAAAATGAAGGAAATATCCATCGAAATGAAGGACATGTTGATCGTAGTGAAGTAAATATGCTATTAAATGAAGTAAATTTGAATTGAAACGAAGGAAATATTGATCGTAATGAAGTAAATATCCATCAAAATGAAGTAAATATGCATAGAAACGAAGGAAATGTGGATCGTAATTTAGTAAATATGCATCAAAATGAAGTAAATATCAATCGAAACGAATGAAATATGCATCGAAACAAAGTAAATATGCATAAAAAATTGAATCAAAATAAAGTAAATATGCATCGAAATGAGAAAATGAGCATCAAAATAAAGTAAATATGCATCGAAACGAAAGAAATATACATCAAAATGAAGGAAATGTTGATCGTAATGAGGTAAATATGCATCAAAATGATGTAAATATGCGTTGAAATGAAGGAAATATTGATCGTAATGAAATAATTATGCATCAAAATGACGTAAATATGCATCAAAACGAAGTAAATATTGACCGTAATGAATTAAATATGCATCAAAATTAAGGAAATATGAATCAAATCGAAGGAAATGTTGATCGTAGTGAAGTAAATATGCATATAAATAAAGTAAATATGCATCGAAACGATGGAAATGTTGATCCTAATGAAGTAAATATGCATCAAAATGAAGTAAATATGCATCGAATCGAAGGAAATGTTTATCGTAACGAAGTAAATATGCATCAAAATGAAGTAAATATGCATCGAAACGAAGGAATGTTGATCGTAACGATTTAAATATGCATCAAAATGAAGTAAATACGCATCGAAACCAAAGAAATATGCATCGAAAATGAATTAAATATGCATCGAAACGAAGGAAATTTTAATCGTAATGAAATAAATATGAATCAAAATGAAGAAAATATGCATCGAAACGAAGGAAATATTGATCGTAATGAAGTAAATATGCATCAAAATGAAGGAAATATGCATCAAAACAAAGGAAATATTGATCGTAATGAAGTAAATATGCATCAAAATGAAGTAAATATGTAACGAAACGAAGGAAATGTAGATCATAACGATTTATATATAAATCAAAATTAAGTAAATATGCATCAAAACCAAATAAATATGCATCGAAAATGAAATAAATATGCATCGAAACGAAGGAAATATGCATTGAAAAGAAGGAAATGTTGATCGTAATGAAGTAAATATGCATCAAAATGAAGTAAATATGCATCGAAACGAAGGAAATATTGATCGTAATGAAGTATATATGCATCAAAATGAAGGAAATATGCATCGAAATGAAGTAAATATGCATCAAAATGAAGGAAATATCATTCGAAATGAAGGACATGTTGATCGTAGTGAAGTAAATTTGAATCGAAACAAAGGAAATGTTTATCGTAATGAAGTAAATATCCATCAAAATGAAGTAGGTATGCAGAGAAACGAATGAAATGTGAATCGTAATTTAGTAAATATGCATCAAAATGAAGTAAATATGAATCGAAACAAAAGAAATATGCATCGAAATGAAGTAAATATGCATAAAAATTTGAATCAAAATGAAGTAAATATGCATCGAAACGAGAAAATGAGCATAAAAATGAATTAAATATGCAACGAAACGAAAGAACTATGCATCAAAACGAAGAAAATGTTGATCGCAATGAGGTAAATATACATCAAAATGAAGGAAATATGCATCAAATCAAAGGAAATGTTTATCGTAATGAAGTAAATATGCGTGAAAATGAAGGAAATATGCATCGAAACGAAGGAAATATTGATTGTAGTATAGTAAATATTCATCAAAATGAAGAAAATATGCATTGAAATGATGGAAATGTTGATCGAAATGAAGTAAATATGCATCAAAATGAAGTAAATATGCATCGAAACGAAGGAAATGTCGATCGTAACAATTTAAATATACCTCAAAATTTAGTAAATATGCATCGAAACCAAAGAAATATGCATCGAAACGAAGCAAATATGCATCGAAAAGTAGGAAATGTTGATCGTAATGAAGTAAATATGCATCAAAATGAAGTAAATATGCATCGAAACGAAGGAAATATTGATTGTAATGAAATACATATGAATCAAAATGAAGGAAATATGCATCAAAACGAAGGAAATATTGATCGTAATGAAGTAAATATGCATCAAAATGAAGGAAATATGCATCGAAATAAAGTAAATATGCATCAAAATGAAGGAAATATTCATCGAAATTAAGGACATGTTGATCGTAGTGAAGTAAATATGCATCAAAATGAATTAAATTTTTATCGAAAAGAAGGAAATATTGATCGTAATGAAGTAAATATCCATCAAAATGAAGTAAATATGCATAGAAACGAAGGAAATGTGGAGCGTAATTTAGTAAATATGCATCAAAATGAAGTAAATATCAATCGAAACGAAGGAAATATGCATCGAAACAAAGTACATATGCATAAAAATTTGAATCAAAATGAAGTAAATATGCATCGAAACGAGAAAATGAGCATCAAAATAAAGTAAATATGCATCGAAACGAAAGAAATATACATCAAAATGAAGGAAATGTTGATCGTAATGAGGTAAATATGCATCAAAATGATGTAGATATGCATTAAAACGAAGGAAATATTGATCGTAATGAAGTAAATATGCATCAAAATGACGTAAATATGCATCGAAACGAAGTAAATATTGACCGTAATGAAGTAAATATGCATCAAAATTAAGGAAATATGCATCAAATCGAAGGAAATGTTGATCGTAGTGAAGTAAATATGCATATAAATAAAGTAAATATGCATCGAAACGATGGAAATGTTGATTCTAATGAAGTAAATATGCATCAAAATGAAGTAAATATGCATCGAAACGAAGGAAATGTTTATCGTAACGAAGTTAATATGCATCAAATTGAAGTAAATATGCATCGAAACGAAGGAAATGTTGATCGTAACGATTTAAATATGCATCAAAATGAAGTAAATATGCATCGAAACCAAAGAAATATGCATCGAAAATGAATTAAATATGCATCGAAACGAAGGAAATTTTAATCGTAATGAAATAAATATGAATCAAAATGAAGAAAATATGCATCGAAACAAAGGAAATATTGATCGTAATGAAGTAAATATGCATCAAAATGAAGGAAATATGCATCAAAACAAAGGAAATATTGATCGTAATGAAGTAAATATGCATCAAAATGAAGTAAATATGTATCGAAACGAAGGAAATGTAGATCATAACGATTTAAATATAAATCAAAATTAAGTAAATATGCATCAAAACCAAATAAATATGCATCGAAAATGAAATAAATATGCATCGAAACGAAGGAAATATGCATTGAAAAGAAGGAAATATTGATCGTAATGAAGTAAATATGCATCAAAATGAAGTAAATATGCATCGAAACGAAGGAAATATTGATCGTAATGAAGTACATATGCATCAAAATGAAGGAAATATGCATCGAAATGAAGTAAATATGCATCAAAATGAAGGAAATATCATTCGAAATGAAGGACATGTTGATCGTAGTGAAGTAAATATGCATCAAAATGAAGTAAATTTGAATCGAAACAAAGGAAATGTTTATCGTAATGAAGTAAAAATCCATCAAAATGAAGTAGGTATGCATAGAAATGAATGAAATGTGAATCGTAATTTAGTAAATATGCATCAAAATGAAGTAAATATGAATCGAAACAAAAGAAATATGCATCGAAATGAAGTAAATATGCATAAAAATTTGAATCAAAATGAAGTAAATATGCATCGAAACGAGAAAATGAGCATAAAAATGAATTAAATATGCAATGAAACGAAAGAACTATGCATCAAAACGAAGAAAATGTTGATCGTAATAAGGTAAATATACATCAAAATGAAGGAAATATGCATCAAATCAAAGGAAATGTTTATCGTAATGAAGTAAATATGCGTGAAAATGAAGGAAATATGCATCGAAACGAAGGAAATATTGATTGTAGTATAGTAAATATTCATCAAAATGAAGAAAATATGCATTGAAATGATGGAAATGTTGATCATAATGAAGTAAATATGCATCAAAATGAAGTAAATATGCATCGAAACGAAGGAAATGTCGATAGTAACAATTTAAATATACCTCAAAATTTAGTAAATATGCATCGAAACCAAAGAAATATGCATCGAAACGAAGCAAATATGCATCGAAAAGTAGGAAATGTTGATCGTAATGAAGTAAATATCCATCAAAATGAAGTAAATATGCATCGAAACGAAGGAAATATTGATTGTAATGAAGTACATATGAATCAAAATGAAGGAAATATGAATCAAAACGAAGGAAATATTGATCGTAATGAAGTAAATATGCATCAAAATGAAGGAAATATGCATCGAAATAAAGTAAATATGCATCAAAATGAAGGAAATATTCATCGAAATTAAGGACATGTTGATCGTAGTGAAGTAAATATGCATCAAAATGAAGTAAATTTTTATCGAAAAGAAGGAAATATTGATCGTAATGAAGTAAATATCCATCAAAATGAAGTAAATATGCATAGAAATGAAGGAAATGTGGATCGTAATTTAGTAAATATGCATCAAAATGAAGTAAATATCAATCGAAACGAAGGAAATATGCATCGAAACAAAGTACATATGCATAAAAATTTGAATCAAAATGAAGTAAATATGCATCGAAACGAGAAAATGAGCATCAAAATAAAGTAAATATGCATCGAAACGAAAGAAACATACATCAAAATGAAGGAAATGTTGATCGTAATGAGGTAAATATGCATCAAAATGATGTAAATATGCATTAAAACGAAAGAAATATTGATCGTAATGAAGTAAATATGCATCAAAATGACGTAAATATGCATCGAAACGAAGTAAATATTGACCGTAATGAAGTAAATATGCATCAAATTAAGGAAATATGCATCAAATTGAAGGAAATGTTGATCGTAGTGAAGTAAATATGCATATAAATAAAGTAAATATGCATCGAAACGATGGAAATGTTGATTCTAATGAAGTAAATATGCATCAAAATGAAGTAAATATGCATCGAAACGAAGGAAATGTTTATCGTAACGAAGTAAATATGCATCAAAATGAAGTAAATATGCATCGAAACGAAGGAAATGTTGATCGTAACGATTTAAATATGCATCAAAATGAAGTAAATATGCATCGAAACCAAAGAAATATGCATCGAAAATGAATTAAATATGCATCGAAACGAAGGAAATTTTAATCGTAATGAAATAAATATGAATCAAAATGAAGAAAATATGCATCGAAACGAAGGAAATATTGATCGTAATGAAGTAAATATGCATCAAAATGAAGGAAATATGCATCAAAACAAAGGAAATATTGATCGTAAGGAAGTAAATATGCATCAAAATGAAGTAAATATGCATCGAAACGAAGGAAATGTAGATCATAACGATTTAAATATAAATCAAAATTAAGTAAATATGCATCAAAACCAAATAAATATGCATCGAAAATGAAATAAATATGCATCGAAACGAAGGAAATATGCATTGAAAAGAAGGAAATATTGATCGTAATGAAGTAAATATGCATCAAAATGAAATAAATATGTATCGAAAGGATGGAAATGTTGATTCTAATGAAGTAAATATGCATCAAAATGAAGTAAATATGCATCGAAACGAATGAAATGTTTATCGTAACGAAGTAAATATGCATCAAAATGAAGAAAATATGCATCGAAACGAAGAAAATGTTGATCGTAACGATTTAAATATGCATCAAAATGAAGTAAATATGCATCAAAACCAAAGAAATATGCGTCGAAAATGAAGTAAATATGCATCGAAATGAAGGAAATTTTGATAGTAATGAAATAAATATGCATCAAAATGAAGAAAATATGCATCGAAACGAAGGAAATTTTGATCGTAATGAAGTAAATATGCATCAAAATGAAGGAAATATGCACCAAAACGAAGGAAATGTTGATCGTAATGAATTAAATATGCATCAAAATGAAGTAAATATGCATCGAAACGAAGAAAATATAGATCATAACGATTTAAATATAAATCAAAATTAAGTAAATATGCATCGAAACCAAAGAAATATGCATCGAAAATGAAATAAATATGCATCGAAACGAAGGAAATATGCATTGAAAAGAAGGGAATGTTGATCGTAATGAAGTAAATATGCATCAAAATGAAGTAAATATGCATCGAAACGAAGGAAATATTGATCGTAATGAAGTACATATGCATCAAAATGAAGGAAATATGCATCGAAATGAAGTAAATATGCATCAAAATGAAGGAAATATCATTCGAAATGAAGGACATGTTGATCGTAGTGAAGTAAATATGCATCAAAATGAAGTAAATTTGAATCGAAACAAAGGAAATGTTTATCGTAATGAAGTAAATATCCATCAAAATGAAGTAGGTATGCATAGAAACGAATGAAATGTGAATCGTAATTTAGTAAATATGCATCAAAATAAAGTAAATATGAATCGAAACAAAAGAAATATGCATCGAAATAAAGTAAATATGCATAAAAATTTGAATCAAATTGAAGTAAATATGCATCGAAACGAGAAAATGAGCATAAAAATGAATTAAATATGCAATGAAACGAAAGAAATATGCATCAAAACGAAGAAAATGTTGATCGTAATGAGGTAAATATACATCAAAATGAAGGAAATATGCATCAAATAAAAGGAAATGTTGATCGTAATGAAGTAAATATGCGTGAAAATGAAGGAAATATGCATCGAAACGAAGGAAATATTGATTGTAGTATAGTAAATATTCATCAAAATGAAGAAAATATGCATTGAAATGATGGAAATGTTGATCGTAATGAAGTAAATATGCATCAAAATGAAGTAAATATGCATCGAAACGAAGGAAATGTCGATCGTAACAATTTAAATATACCTCAAAATTAAGTAAATATGCATCGAAACCAAAGAAATATGCATCGAAAATGAAGTAAATATGCATCGAAACGAAGGAAATATGCATCGAAAAGTAGGAAATGTTGATCGTAAAGAAGTAAATATGCATCAAAATGAAGTAAATATGCATCGAAATGAAGGAAATATTGATTGTAATGAAGTACATATGTATCAAAATGAAGGAAATATGCATCAAAACGAAAGAAATATTGATCGTAATGAAGTAAATATGCATCAAAATGAAGGAAATATGCATCGAAATAAAGTAAATATGCATCAAAATGAAGAAAATATCCATCGAAATGAAGGACATGTTGATCGTAGTGAAGTAAATATGCATCAAAATGAAGTAAATTTGTATCGAAACGAAGGAAATATTGATCGTAATGAAGTAAATATACATCAAAATAAAGTAAATATGCATAGAAACGAAGGAAATGTGGATCGTAATTTAGTAAATATGCATCAAAATGAAGTAAATATCAATCGAAACGAAGGAAATATGCATCGAAACAAAGTACATATGCATAAAAATTTGAATCAAAATGAAGTAAATATGCATCGAAATGAGAAAATGAGCATTAAAATAAAGTAAATATGCATCGAAACGAAAGAAATATACATCAAAATGAAGGAAATGTTGATCGTAATGAGGTAAATATGCATCAAAATGATGTAAATATGCATTAAAACGAAGGAAATATTGATCGTAATGAAGTAAATATGCATCAAAATGACGTAAATATGCATCGAAACGAAGTAAATATTGACCGTAATGAAGTAAATATGCATCAAAATTAAGGAAATATGCATCAAATCGAAGAAAATGTTGATCGTAGTGAAGTAAATATTCATATAAATAAAGTAAATATGTATCGAAATGATGGAAATGTTGATCCTAATGAAGTAAATATGCATCAAAATGAAGTAAATATGCATCGAAACGAAGGAAATATTTATCGTAACGAAGTAAATATGCATCAAAATGAAGCAAATATGCATCGAAACGAAGGAAATGTTGATCGTAACAATTTAAATATGCATCAAAATGAAGTAAATATGCATCAAAACCAAAGAAATATGCATCGAAAATGAAGTAAATATGCATCGAAACAAAGGAAATTTTGATCGTAATGAAATAAATATGCATCAAAATAAAGAAAATATGCACAAAACGAAGGAAATATTGATCGTAATGAAGTAAATATGCATCAAAATGAAGGAAATATGCATCAAAACGAAGGAAATGTTGATCGTAATGTAGTAAATATGCATCAAAATGAAGTAAATATGCATCGAAACGAAGGAAATGTAGATCATAACGATTTAAATATAAATCAAAATTAAGTAAATATGCATCGAAACCAAAAAAATATGCATCCAAAATGAAATAAATATGCATCGAAACGAAGGAAATATGCATCGAAAAGAAGGAAATGTTGATCGTAATGAAGTAAATATGCATCAAAATGAAGTAAATATGCATCAAAACGAAGAAAATATTGATCGTAATGAAGTAAATATACATCAAAATGAAGTAGATATGCATAGAAACGAAGGAAATGTGAATCATAATTTAGTAAATATGCATCAAAATAAAGTAAGTATGAATCGAAACAAAAGAAATATGCATCGAAATGAAGTAAATATGCATAAAAATTTGAATCAAAATAAAGTAAATATGCATCGAAACGAGAAAATGAGCATCAAAATGAATTAAATATGCAATGAAACGAAAGAAATATGCATCAAAACGAAGGAAATATTGATCGTAATGAGGTAAATATGCATCAAAATGAAGGAAAAATGCATCAAATCGAAGGAAATGTTGATCGTAGTGAAGTAAAATGCATCAAAATGAAGTAAATATGCATCGAACCGAAGGAAATATTGATCCTAATGAAGTAAATATGCATAAAAATGGAGTAAATATGCATCGAAACGAATGAAATATTAATCGCAATTAAGTAAATATGCATCAAAATGAAGGAAATATGCATCAAATCGAAGGAAATGTTGATCGTAATGAAGTAAATATGCGTTAAAATGAAGGAAATATGCATCGAAACGTAGAAAATGTTGATTGTAGCACAGTAAATATTCATCAAAAAAAGTAAATTTGCATTGAAACGATGGAAATGTTGATCGTAATGAAGTAAATATGCATCAAAATGAAGTAAATATGCATCAAATCGAAGGAAATGTTGATCGTAGTGAAGTAAAATGCATCAAAATAAAGTAAATATGCATCGAAACGAAAGAAATGTTGATCCTAATGAAGTAAATATGCATCAAAATGAAGTAAATATGCATCGAAACGAAAGAAATGTTTATCGTAACGAAGTAAATATACATTAAAATGATGTAAATATGCATCAAAACGAAGGAAATGTAGATCGTAAGGATTTAAATATGCATCAAAATGAAGTAAATATGCATCGAAACAAAAGAAATATGCATCAAAAATGAAGTGAATATGCATCGAAACAAAGTAAATATGCTTCAAAATGAAGGAAATTTTGATCGTAATGAAATAGATATGCATCAAAATGAAGTAAATATGCATCGAAACGAAGGAAATATTGATCGTAATGAAGTGAATATGCATCAAAATGAAGGAAATATGCATCGAAACGAAGGAAATGTTGATCGTAATGAAGTAAATATGCATCAAAATAAAGTAAATATGCATCGAAACGAAGGAAATATCGATTGTAACGATTTAAATATACATCAAAATGAATAAATATGCATCGAAAATAAAGAAATATGCATAAAAAATGAAGTAAATATGCATCAAAACGAAGGAAATATGCATAAAAAAGTAGAAAATGTTGATCGTAATGAAGTAAATATGCATCAAAATGAAGTAAATATGCATCGAAACGAAGGAAATATTGATTGTAATGAAGTAAATATGAATCAAAATGAAGGAAATATGCATCGAAACGAAGGAAATGTAGATCGTAAAGAAGTAAATATGCATCAAAATGAAGGAAATATGCATCGAAATGAAGTAAATATGCATCAAAATGAAGGAAATATCTATCGAAATGAAGGACATGTTGATCGTAGTGAAGTAAATATGCATCGAAATGAAGTAAATATGCATCAAAATGAAGGAAATATCAATCGAAATGAAGGACATGTTGATCGTAGTGAAGTAAATATACATCAAAATGAAGTAAATTTGAATCGAAATACAGGAAATGTTGATCGTAATGAAGTAAATATCCATCAAAATGAAGTAGGTATGCATAGAAACGAATGAAATGTGAATCGTAATTTAGTAAGTATGCATCAAAATGAAGTAAATATGAATCAAAACAAAAGAAATATGCATCGAAATGAAGTAAATATGCATAAAAATTTGAATCAAAATGAAGTAAATATGCATCGAAACGAGAAAATGAGCATAAAAATAAATTAAATATGCAATGAAATGAAAGAAATATGCATCAAAACGAAGAAAATGTTGATCGTAATGAGCTAAATATACATAAAAATGAAGGAAATATGCATCGAAATGAAGTAAATGTTGATCGTAATGAAGTAAATATGCGTTAAAATGAAGGAAATATGCAT
The DNA here is from genome assembly GCA_023678885.1 of Pogostemon cablin. Classification (NCBI taxonomy): domain Eukaryota; kingdom Viridiplantae; phylum Streptophyta; class Magnoliopsida; order Lamiales; family Lamiaceae; genus Pogostemon; species Pogostemon cablin. The sequence continues at coordinate 217,146 of JAHCLQ010000804.1, forward strand.
CGAAATGAAGGAAATGTTGATTGTAGTATAGTAAATATTCATCAAAATGAAGAAAATATGCGTTGAAACGATGGAAATGTTGATAGTAATGAAGTAAATATGCATCAAAATGAAGGAAATATGCATCAAATCGAAGGAAATGTTGATCGTAGTGAAGTAAAATGCATCAAAATGAAGTAAATATGCATCGAACCGAAGGAAGTATTGATCCTAATGAAGTAAATATGCATAAAAATGGAGTAAATATGCATCAAAACGAAGGAAATATTAATCGCAACGAAGTAAATATGCATCAAAATGAAGGAAATAAGCATCAAATCGAAGGAAATGTTGATCGTAATGAAGTAAATATGCGTTAAAATGAAGAAAATATGCATCGAAACGGAGAAAATGTTTATTGTAGCATAGTAAATATTCATCAAAAAAAGTAAATATGCATTGAAACGATGGAAATGTTGATCGTAATGAAGTAAATATGCATCAAAATGAAGGAAATATGCATCAAATCGAAGGAAATGTTGATCGTAGTGAAGTAAAATGCATCAAAATGAAGTAAATATGCATCGAAACGAAAGAAATGTTGATCCTAATGAAGTAAATATGCATCAAAATGAAGTAAATATGCATCGAAACGAAAGAAATGTTTATCGTAACGAAGTAAATATGCATTAAAATGATGTAAATATGCATCAAAATGAAGGGAATATAGATCGTAAGGATTTAAATATGCATCAAAATGAAGTAAATATGCATCGAAACAAAAGAAATATGCATAAAAAATGAAGTAAATATGCATCGAAACGAAGTAAATATGCATAAAAACGAAGGAAATTTTGATCGTAATGAAATAGATATGCATCAAAATGAAGTAAATATGCATCGAAACGAAGGAAATATTGATCGTAATGAAGTAAATATGCATCAAAATGAAGGAAATATGCATCGAAACGAAGGAAATGTTGATCGTAATGAAGTAAATTTGCAACAAAATAAAGTAAATATGCATCGAAACGAAGGAAATATCGATTGTAACGATTTAAATATACATCAAAATGAATAAATATGCATCGAAAACAAAGAAATATGCATAAAAATGAAGTAAATATGCATCAAAACGAAGGAAATATGCATAAAAAAGTAGGAAATGTTGATCGTAATGAAGTAAATATGCATCAAAATGAAGTAAATATGCATCGAAGCGAAGGAAATATTGATTGTAATGAAGTAAATATGAATCAAAATAAAGGAAATATGCATCGAAACGAAGGAAATGTAGATCGTAAAGAAGTAAATATGCATCAAAATGAAGGAAATATGCATCGAAATGAAGAAAATATGCATCAAAATGAAGGAAATATCCATCGAAATGAAGGACATGTTGATCGTAGTGAAGTAAATATGCATCGAAATGAAGTAAATATGCATCAAAATGAAGGAAATATCAATCGAAATTAAGGACATGTTGATCGTAGTGAAGTAAATATGCATCAAAATGAAGTAAATTTGAATCGAAATACAGGAAATGTTGATCGTATGAAGTAAATATCCATCAAAATGAAGTAGGTATGTATAGAAACGAATGAAATGTGAATCGTAATTCAGTAAATATGCATCAAAATGAAGTAAATATGAATCGAAACAAAAGAAATATCCATCGAAATGAAGTAAATATGCATAAAAATTTGAATCAAAATGAAGTAAATATGCATCGAAACGAGAAAATGAGCATAAAAATAAATTAAATATGCAATGAAACGAAAGAAATATGCATCAAAACGAAGGAAATGTTGATCGTAATTAGGTAAATATGCATCAAAATGAAGTAAATATGCATCAAATCGAAGGAAATGTTGATCGTAATGAAGTAAATATGCGTGAAAATGAAGGAAATATGCATCGAAATGAAGTAGATATGCATAAAAACGAAGGAAATGTGAATCGTAATTTAGTAAATATGCATCAAAATAAAGTAAGTATGAATCGAAACAAAAGAAATTTGCATCAAAATGAAGTAAATATGCATAAAAATTTGAATCAAAATAAAGTAAATATGCATCGAAACGAGAAAATGAGCATCAAAATGAATTAAATATGCAATGAAACGAAAGAAATATGCATCAAAACGAAGGAAATGTTGATCGTAATGAGGTAAATATGCATCAAAATGAAGGAAATATGCATCAAATCGAAGGAAATGTTGATCGTAATGAAGTAAATATGCGTTAAAAAGAAGGAAATATGCATCGAAATGAAGGAAATGTTGGTTGTAGTATAGTAAATATTCATCAAAATGAAGAAAATATGCGTTGAAACGATGGAAATGTTGATCGTAATGAAGTAAATATGCATCAAAATGAAGGAAATATGCATCAAATCGAAGGAAATGTTGATCGTAGTGAAGTAAAATGCATCAAAATGAAGTAAATATGCATCAAACCGAAGGAAATATTTATCCTAATGAAGTAAATATGCATAAAAATGGAGTAAATATGCATCAAAACGAAGGAAATATTAATCGCAATGAAGTAAATATGCATCAAAATGAAGGAAATATGCATCAAATCGAAGGAAATGTTGATCGTAGTGAAGTAAAATGCATCAAAATGAAGTAAATATGCATCGAACCGAAGGAAATATTGATCCTAATGAAGTAAATATGCATAAAAATGGAGTAAATATGCATCAAAACGAAGGAAATATTAATCGCAATGAAGTAAATATGCATCAAAATGAAGGATATATGCATCAAATCGAAGGAAATGTTAATCGTAATGAAGTAAATATGCGTTAAAATGAAGGAAATATGCATCGAAACGGAGAAAATGTTGATTGTGGCATAGTAAATATTCATCAAAAAAAGTAAATATGCATTGAAATGATGGAAATGTTGATCGTAATGAAGTAAATATACATCAAAATGAAGGAAATATGCATCAAATCGAAGGAAATATTGATCGTAGTGTAGTAAAATGCATCAAAATGAAGTAAATATGCATCGAAACGAAAGAAATGTTGATCCTAATGAAGTAAATATGCATCAAAATGAAGTAAATATGCATCGAAACGAAAGAAATGTTTATCGTAACGAAGTAAATATGCATTAAAATGATGTAAATATGCATCAAAACGAAGGAAATGTAGATCGTAAGGATTTAAATATGCATCAAAATGAAGTAAATATGCATCGAAACAAAAGAAATATGCATCAAAAATGAAGTAAATATGCATCGAAACGAAGTAAATATGCATAAAAATGAAGGAAATTTTGATCGTAATGAAATTGATATGCATCAAAATGAAGTAAATATGCATCGAAACGAAGGAAATATTGATCGTAATGAAGTAAATATGCATCAAAATGAAGGAAATATGCATCGAAATGAAGGAAATGTTGATCGTAATGAAGTAAATATGCATCAAAATAAAGTAAATATGCATCGAAACGAAGGAAATATCTATTGTAACGATTTAAATATACATCAAAATGAATAAATATGCATCGAAAAAGAAATATGCATAAAAAATGAAGTAAATATGCATCGAACGAAGGAAATATGCATAAAAAAGTAGGAAATGTTGATCGTAATGAAGTAAATATGCATCAAAATGAAGTAAATATGCATCGAAGCAAAGGAAATATTGATTGTAATGAAGTAAATATGAATCAAAATGAAGAAAATATGCATCGAAACGAAGGAAATGTAGATCGTAAAGAAGTAAATATGCATCAAAATGAAGGAAATATGCATCGAAATGAAGTAAATATGCATCAAAATGAAGGAAATATCCATCGAAATGAAGGACATGTTGATCGTAGTGAAGTAAATATGCATCGAAATGAAGTAAATATGCATCAAAATGAAGAAAATATCAATCGAAATGAAGGACATGTTGATCGTAGTGAAGTAAATATGCATCAAAATGAAGTAAATTTGAATCAAAATACAGGAAATGTTGATCGTAATGAAGTAAATATCCATCAAAATGAAGTAGGTATGCATAGAAACGAATGAAATGTGAATCGTAATTTAGTAAATATGCATCAAAATGAAGTAAATATGAATCGAAACAAAAGAAATATACATCGTAATGAAGTAAATATGCATAAAAATTAGAATCAAAATGAAGTAAATATGCATCGAAACGAGAAAATGAGCATAAAAATAAATTAAATATGCAATGAAACGAAAGAAATATGCATCAAAACGAAGGAAATGTTGATCATAATGAGGTAAATATGCATCAAAATGAAGTAAATATGCATCAAATCGAAGGAAATGTTGATCGTAATGAAGTAAATATGCGTGAAAATGAAGGAAATATGCATCGAAATGAAGTAGATATGCATAAAAACGAAGGAAATGTGAATCGTAATTTAGTAAATATGCATCAAAATAAAGTAAGTATGAATCGAAACAAAAGAAATTTGCATCAAAATGAAGTAAATATGCATAAAAATTTGAATCAAAATAAAGTAAATATGCATCGAAACGAGAAAATGAGCATCAAAATGAATTAAATATGCAATGAAACGAAAGAAATATGCATCAAAACGAAGGAAATGTTGATCGTAATGAGGTAAATATGCATCAAAATGAAGGAAATATGCATCAAATCGAAGGAAATGTTGATCGTAATGAAGTAAATATGCGTTAAAAAGAAGGAAATATGCATCGAAATGAAGGAAATGTTGGTTGTAGTATAGTAAATATTCATCAAAATGAAGAAAATATGCGTTGAAACGATGGAAATGTTGATCGTAATGAAGTAAATATGCATCAAAATGAAGGAAATATGCATCAAATCGAAGGAAATGTTGATCGTAGTGAAGTAAAATGCATCAAAATGAAGTAAATATGCATCAAACCGAAGGAAATATTTATCCTAATGAAGTAAATATGCATAAAAATGGAGTAAATATGCATCAAAACGAAGGAAATATTAATCGCAATGAAGTAAATATGCATCAAAATGAAGGAAATATGCATCAAATCGAAGGAAATGTTGATCGTAGTGAAGTAAAATGCATCAAAATGAAGTAAATATGCATCGAACCGAAGGAAATATTGATCCTAATGAAGTAAATATGCATAAAAATGGAGTAAATATGCATCAAAACGAAGGAAATATTAATCGCAATGAAGTAAATATGCATCAAAATGAAGGAAATATGCATCAAATCGAAGGAAATGTTGATCGTAATGAAGTAAATATGCGTTAAAATGAAGGAAATATGCATCGAAACGGAGAAAATGTTGATTGTGGCATAGTAAATATTCATCAAAAAAAGTAAATATGCATTGAAATGATGGAAATGTTGATCGTAATGAAGTAAATATACATCAAAATGAAGGAAATATGCATCAAATCGAAGGAAATATTGATCGTAGTGTAGTAAAATGCATCAAAATGAAGTAAATATGCATCGAAACGAAAGAAATGTTGATCCTAATGAAGTAAATATGCATCAAAACGAAGTAAATATGCATCGAAACGAAAGAAATGTTTATCGTAACGAAGTAAATATGCATTAAAATGATGTAAATATGCATCAAAACGAAGGAAATGTAGATCGTAAGGATTTAAATATGCATCAAAATGAAGTAAATATGCATCGAAACAAAAGAAATATGCATCAAAAATGAAGTAAATATGCATCGAAACGAAGTAAATATGCATAAAAATGAAGGGAATTTTGATCGTAATGAAATTGATATGCATCAAAATGAAGTAAATATGCATCGAAACGAAGGAAATATTGATCGTAATGAAGTAAATATGCATCAAAATGAAGGAAATA